>JAJOOS010013357.1:0-32452 GCA_029582725.1 Solanum chiquidenum
ACAATTCACAGCAATGGCCTCTTTAACCTCTGAGTTCCTCAATTTCATTGTTTTCCGCTACCTCTTTGAATCAGGTAATTTAATTCTCATCTTCAGAACCTGTTCTATCTATCCAAGTTTAATTGATGTTGTGTTTCTATTCTGAAATCCCATGAATCCGAGTTTGAAAATTGGATCCTCTATCTGCATAAGGCAGGGATTAAGGTTTGCGTATACACCAACCTCCCCTGGGTATGTTGTTGTTGTTAGATGATGTTAAATTCTGCAAAGTAAACATTTTTTCTGTATCGAAAACATGTTGTTGTTGTTTGCTAGGTTTGATCTATTCATACACTAGAATGATATATTTTGAATTCAGTAAATTGAATGTTGTTGTTATTACCAAATTTAAACATCTCATTTAAATTTTGTATCTGTCTCTCCATTAGGAAGTAAATTTGATCGCGATGGACTAGTACCGATTCAGGATTCACACATTCAGCATTTGCTTTTGGGTAGTAATCTAATCGGTTTACTGGTTTTGCTGATATATTCTTTCAGGATTCACACATTCAGCATTTACTTTTGGATACGAGGCAGGGCTCAATAGGAGCACAATGGATGGACATCTAGTTCCTCCTGGTGCTCTTATTCAATTTGTGCAAAAAGGTATTCAGTATCTTGAACTGGAAACCAATTTGAGTAATGTAAGGCCAATATTTTAATATTCTGATTTTTCTACATGAAGTTTAGATCTTTTTACTACTCTGTACTAACCAATATAACTACGGAATGCAGGATGATACCGATATGGATGAAGACTTCAAGCTTCTAGAGCCTTTGGATCTCATTACAAAGGATGTATATGAGCTGCGGAAAATAATTAAAGAGAAAAAGGAAAAGGTTCAGAAAGATAAACCTACGCGGAAGGATAAGGCGAATGCTGACCACAAACGAGAACCTACAAGAGAAAGGGAGATGGAGAAACAACAGAAGGAAAAAGAGCGTGAACAGGACAGAGAAAGGAGTGATGTAATGGTTTTGGAAGGACATACATCTGAGGTTCGCCATGATTTCTCAATAGGTGATCTAATATATATCTTCTGTGTTCTGTATTCTGTATTAACATTACAATTCTCTTTTGTTTCTAAATTCGTGCTAGGTTTTTGTCTGTGCTTGGAATCCAGAAGGGTCACTGCTTGCATCTGGGTAAGCATTAGTACCATTTCTTTCTTTTTTTGCCCTCGTATATGAATCAACTGATGGTCATATTCATACTTCTGTTTTTTTTTCTCCTAGTTAAAAGGTTTAGAGTAGTTTTAGACTCGTCTAAGGAATCATGTCTATTATAGCTAACCATGTTGTAATAACACTTTAGGTCTGGAGACGCTACTGCTAGAATTTGGACTATTGGAGATGGTCCATGTAATTCTACTATCCCAAATGTTTTGGTTTTGAATCATTTGGAAAGTCAAGCAACTGAGGAAAACAAGGATGTAACATCACTTGACTGGAATGTGAGTTTTCTACTGCTTGTTTTGGGCTGACTTTCGTTGATCTATACTTTTCTGGTGGACTTTCTGAAATTAGACTACATTGCTAGTGGTTACATATTTGATTTTCTTGTTATTATTTGATCTTGTATATATGACTTTTTCTTGTACAGAGCAAGGGTACCCTGCTTGCATCTGGTTCTTACGATGGCCTAGCCAGAATCTGGAAACGATCTGGTAATGGGCATGGCGGAAAAATTTGTTTTGAAAATTGAATGTATAAATTGCCACTGCTTTTCGTGTCTTGTTTCTCTTACTGACTTTTCATACAGGGGAATTGGTTAGTACTCTTAACAAACATAAAGGGCCAATCATATCTTTGAAGTGGAACAAGAAAGGTGATTATCTCCTTAGCGGTAGTATTGATACAACTGCCGTTGTTTGGAATGTGAAGTCTGGAGAATCGAAGCAACAATTTGATTTTCATTCAGGTGTTATGTTGCCCTTGTTCTGTCTCAATTATTCTTTATATTTTACCGCATATCTTTGCAAGGATAGATTTTGTTTGTTCTGCATATTTTCTCACTGTTGTTATACAACTCCATGTAGGTCCATTGCTTGATGTTGCTTGGCGAAACAATGATTCTTTCGCGACCAGCTCCGCTGATAACATGATATATGTTTGTAAGGTTGGAGAGAACAAACCAGTCAAAATGTTCTCAGGACATCAGGTGAGGACTGAAGCTTAGCATGTTATGCTTGATTCGAACATTGATGTATCCATTGTGAATAGTCTCAAAGGGTTGTTTACTTTGCCATTGCAGAATGAAATCAATGCTATCAAGTGGGACACATCAGGCTCCTTGCTGGCTTCATGCTCTGATGATACCACAGTTAAGGTAATTCCTATATTGTCCTTCTAAATGTTAGGCGCATGTCACGTTTGAACTGTGCAGCAGACATTAGCTATTTTTTAAAATTGGATAAGGTAGAGAGGCGGTACGGTATGCCACTGGCCCTCGAGGATTTGGTCAATAATATACTGTTTTTGTGCAGATATGGAGCATGAAACAGGATGTCTGCTTGCATGATTTCAGAGAACATAGCAAAGTATCTATTTTTGTTCTTTCTTTTTCTTTGTTGATTCATTTAATCAAATCAGACATCAGCTGCTGAGTAATATGTTTTTGTTAGGAGATACATACCATCAAATGGAGTCCAACTGGCGCTGGTACAAGCAATCCGAATCAACAGTTGTTGCTGGCAAGGTATTTTATCTATTGCTACTGTCATATTTACAGTATTCTTTCACATGTGGTGATAGCACAAGGTTCTCGATTATATATTACATTCCCCTGCTTTTAGTTCTTTGAGCTTATTGGTTTTGTTTTATTGTCTGTCTGTGTAGTGCTTCATTTGACTCTACCGTGAAGCTATGGAATGTTGACCAAGGGCGTCTTCTTCACAGCTTCAACGGTCACAGGTAATGGATGTTAACTCATTATGTCTACTTGGAACGGACACAGGAGATAGTAAGACACTCTTAATAAATTTACACTTATTTAACTGTCAAATGATAGGCGTATTATGGGGTTTGTTTACTAGTACTCAATTGAAATATCAATACGTGTGTATCTTTCTTTTAGTTCATCAAATCTTTGTATCGTTCTTGTTTAATGTTTTTGGTTTTTACTAAGAAGGTTATGTTCCATTTTGAATCCAGGGAACCTGTTTACTCTATTGCATTTAGTCCGAATGGTGAATACATGGCTAGTGGATCCTTGGACAAATGCATGAACATATGGTCGGTGAAGGAGGCCAAGATTGTAAGAACTTACAATGGCGATGGCGCCATTTTTGAAGTGTGTTGGAACAAGGAAGGCAACAAGGTTGCAGCTTGTTTCGCAAACAAGAAGGTCTGTGTGATTGATATGCGATTGTAGATCAGGTTGAGGAATCGATGTGAAACTCTGCCTTTTAGAAATGCAGAACAATTGAGGCTCAAACTAAATTCATATCGTAGATAACCTTTTTGTTGGTTTCACCTAGTGTCCGGTTATCCAGATTGGGACCCAACTAAATCATTATGGCATTGATCTAAACTTAAGCTATCGTTTGGTTTGCAAACAGATTATGTTTGATTATAATATATAGTATCTTACTTTAGTTTCATGCATGTTCCTATCTTCTATATCTTTATATGAACAATACTAAAGAAAACAAAATAACTAAGAAAACTTCTCTACTCATTTTTAAGCCAAAGGAAGCACGTAAATAATCTCCTTTTAGAAGAGTACAAAGTTTCTCTTAAATTACCGATACCAACACTTCAACTCCTAACTACATAAAACATATTATTTTCTATAATAATACGCATTCATTTCAATAAGTTGTAAAGCCCTACGCATTTTATACTTGAGGTTGATGTGTATAATTAAAAGAGATGGTATATGTTGTGTGATTAAACTTAACTCTCTAGACTCTAATAGACAACTGAAAACACAAGCAAAAGTTTTTTTTTCAAATAAAATTTAAATCGAAAGTGTCTAATTGAAATACTTTATAGTAGTTTGGTGTTCAATTAAAACAAAGCTTAGTTCGAGTGTCTTTATAAATATCTTGACAAATTGAACACGTTGACAGTATGTATTAATTCTTCTTTTTCTGACCCAACAATAAGAACATTCTAAAGAAAAAAAGTTTTGCCGTAGTACAAGGCACATATTCATTTTGCGGTAGTTACTTGAGTATCCCATGAAATTAGTTGAGATGCGTGCAAGTTAACCTAATACTACGATTATAAAAAAAATACCAGTGCAATTATACTTGTAGTAGCCCATGGTAACAAATTGAAAAAAAATGACTTTTGGGCTTCTTCTTTCTTCTTTTTTTAATCTAAAACCATCAAATAATATCTAAATGTCAAGAAATAGCTCAATTTATTGGCTATCTAATATTACATCTATTGGTGACGGTTTAACCACCTTATAATCCCCTCCTCTTTCCTCTTCCGTGCGTAATAAAAAAAGTTCTTTTAGAATAAAAGAATAATATAAATATCAAATATTGTTCAAGATGTATAATAACCAATCACTATAAAAGGCACCCAAAAAGGTCCGAAACAAACGAGACTGTTACAGTATTATCAATACATACTAGAACCAAAGAGAATTGCAATAGGGGTTTAGTACTTGCAAATGAAGGTAATAATATTGTATACATAAATACCTTTTCATATAATATATAGTTTTCTGGAGTTATTTCCAGCTTATTATAACTTGCAAGAAACATTTATTTTTACCATCCATAACTCTAAACATGAAGAGACATTACAAGACTATATCTATAACTTTCATACATCATGAGGATTATACCATATCTACTAAAATAAAGTCCTTTAAACAGCATGAGCCAGCATCAAGAAGGCAGATCCATCTCTTCCAGGTATCATCGTAACATCTCTTACCAATTTTTCCAATCATTATACAGTATCTTCGAAGAATGAATCCGGTATTTCCAGAGGAGAAGACAATGTTGACACACATTTGAACTGTTACACAAAAATCATAAAATGTTCGCATCAGATTACTGAACTATGCAGGAGTTTACAACAAAATCACTAACTATCAACAACGAGCAGATTAATACCTTATGCAGCTTGTATTTGTCCCTCACAGCTGCTAAAGCACTTCCTCTTCTACTTAATTGCAAGTCATGTACGATAAGAACACATTCCTTCAAATCAGCTGCTCTGTATCCCGAGCAACGTTGAAGAGTCAGACTCTACAATATGGACAGAGTTAATTCAGCACTTCGATATATATAAATGAAACTGTAAGTATAGTGAACATTGGATCAAAATCCTCACCCAAGGATGTAACTTTGGCTGTAATGTGAATCTTGAAAGGAATATCACAGCAGCAGCTACCAAAGAAGGCAAGAACTTCACGCAGTTGTAATCCAATAAACTTAATTCGGCTAGGTAGTAACCGAGAAACTCAAACTGCAAATCAGGGTTCTGTAAAAGGCGGAAAGAATATAAAATAAGCAACCACTTGACAGAAACACAGTTGAATACAAAATCATAATGGTCATGTTGCATATTTGCACTTACTTTAACATCTTCTTGAGCAACTCTAGTAAATCGTCTGCATACCAAGGGAAAAAAGAACAGAAATATCAGTCAAGGAACCTTAATCATTCTTTAACAAGTTCACCACTACTTATTCGCGAAACAATGAGACCTACCGGAGAAATGTTTTGGTTGTGGGACTACCCATTTCAAATTTGAGGGATTGTAGCACACTAGCCTCCATCTTCACAACATCTTTCTTCGTAAATGTATTGGCTGTAATGTAACAAAAATCCTTGACATGTGGAGGCTTGATTTCCTCATACTTTCTGATCATAATCAACAGATTATATTAGATTCATAACACACAATACCAGGGGAATAAACCAGTTCTTGGTTCCAATACTTACGCAGCAATGAGCATAGAAGAAACACCCAAAAGTTGAAGCCTTTGCCTAGGGATAACATTCACTGATAAGAATCTGTCAATGTGTGAAACAGTAAGATACAACGTGTCTGAAAGAAGCTTGTATTCCTCTGCAACTTCGACCAGCCAGTCGACCAAAACCCCTCTCATGTTTGCACTCACATCCTTCTGAACCTTCTCAAGGTAATCAGGCAATGGTCTTCTCTTTTTCTCAATCTGATTCAAAAAAAACACAGTAAGTCAAAAACCCAAATATCAAATCCAATCAAGATTTGATAATTCAATGATATTAACCACAACCCAATAGCCAAAATCCAATCTTTAGCGTACCCATTTGCAATATCATCAATAAGAAACCAAATCAAGCTCTGCTACTATTAGGTAATACCCAATTAAACAAGATTTGATAATTCAATAATATTAACCACAACCCAGTTGCCAAAAATCCAATCTTTAGTGTACCCATTTGCAACATCATCCATAAGAAACCAAATCAAGCTCTATTAGGTAACACCCAATTAAACAACAGTTGATAATTCAATGATATTAACCACAACCCATTTGCCAAAAATCAAATCTTTAGATTGCCCATTTGCAAAATCATCAGTAAGAAACCAAACCAAACCAAGCTCTATTAACAAGATTTGATAATTCAATGATATTAACCACAACCCATTTGCTAAAAATCCAATCTTTAGAGTACCCATTGGCAAAATCATCAATTAGAAACCAAATCAAGCTCTATTAAGTAACACCCAATTAAACATTTCACTTCTTAATTCATTTACTCCAATAAACATACATGAAATGCAAAACAGACTTAATCACTAAGATCTAACAGATTAAGACTCAGATACTCATTAAATTCAAAAGCCACAAAATTAATTGAACTGAGCAAAAACACTAACCTCCAATTGATGAAGATAATCATATATATCAGAAGCATAAGCACCACACATCTGAGGATCATCATCCAAATTAACATCAACATCAAATTCCTTATCTTTCTCAGTAACAGATCTTTTCACCTTCCTCTTAATAGTCTTCCTAGATTTGATAATACCCTCATTAGACAAATCTTGAATCTCACCCAACACAACTCTCTTCTTGTTGGGTTGTTGCAAGTGCTGAACCATTGCTTCTGCTGCTCTTTTCTTGGCCAATCTTGTAACTCTAACAAAATTCTCTTGATCTGCCATTTCTTGCTACTCCCTTTTCCTCTCTCTGTGTTTGGGGGTGGGGGTGGGGGTGGGGGTGGGTAGGGTAAGAGAGGAAGAGTAAGCTGAGGAAGGGGAAGAGAGATTGGTGTATGTATATATATGGCGCCATATATTCAGCAGAGTGAGTGTTTTTGAGGGAAATTTTCAGATGGATTTTGAGATTTTGAGATTTTGGGGAATTTTTGGTTTTAAGGGGTTGTCTTGTTGCGGCAAATTTTTGGTTAATTTTACATTTTTTCAGATCGAAATTTTAAAAAGTGAGTTTTGGGTTCCCTCCATATATACCCGCTTCTTTATAAAAGGTTATTTTCTTCCGCCACCTTTATGTAATTAACAAAGAGTTTAATTTACACTATGTTTGGATGGTTGTTATCGATTATATTATACCCTTTCATAGGTGGATCTACCTCTCTAAGTTGACGTGCATCTATTAACTTTGTAAAAAATTATGTATGTCTATTTTGAGAAATTGACAGAAATTATGATATAATTAACGGTACACTCATGAAAAGCATAGGATTGTCATTGTGTTATTGGTACAAGCTAAGGTCGATCTGCCAATGAGACCTGGGTTTGTATCTAGCTAGTGTGTTGATTGTACTATTTTTATTTTAAGTTTACCTTAGAGCTTGTATTTGAGTTAAGGTAATATTTGTGCACCTAAAGTCTTTAAATTCTGGATTCACTTTTGACTTCCTCTGTCCACTTTTAATTGTTATGATTTTCTTTTTAGAGTCAAACTATGAAAACTTTGACTAACATTTTATAATGTATTTTTTTATAATATTGATATGCAAAAAAAATTGCATTTTATAGTACTTTTTGTATAGTTTTTGAATATCTAATTTTTTTTGTTTAAAATATTGAATTAATGAAATCTAATTTAACTTTGAAAATTAGTCAAATCGATATTTGAAAAATGCAACATGACAATTAAAAGTAGATTGAGGAAATAGTGTGTTGAATATAATAGTATTTGTTTTGATTATTATTTAAATTTTCTTGTATTGTATCGTTTTAAATATATCGTTAGATAATGACGAAAAGTTTTATTTAATATAACTTTCAATTTGGTGTAATTGTATTGATTGTCAGTACCTTTTTTTACTTTGAATTTAATAATCGTACTATTCTAATTTATCCTATCTTTTTATAGTAATAGTTTTACATTGTACCTTAATTTTTTGATAGGTTTATTCTTAATTTGTTGATTTATGACATTATGTAACGATGAAAAAATGATAAAATAGATGTTGTATTCACAAAAATAATACAATACGAAATAATATAAAATACAATATAATATAATATGATATGTTATGAAACAATGTGGTAAAACTCTCAAAGCTGAGTGTATTTAATGGTCTAAGACACATTTAAACTATCATTTTTTCATGAATTTCATATATTAACTATCCATTATTTACTTTATCTACCTAAATTATATATCACTCTCTTTCTATTAGATATTGCAAATCTTGCCGAAAATATTTTATCACGAAACATGTAGAGAATTCTTATAGTTTGAGGCGTGTCGATGATACTATCCTAAAAGATATTTTACCAAGTGTAGATGTATCCTTCAGAATTTAACGGTCTCTTCTAGTACAAAACTAGTAGCACAAAAACTAACCAAGATTTTGTAACGAAGAAGAACCCAACACAATTTATGTAATGATCAATTTAATGTGACTGCGTCTTACCTTTTTTTTCTCGCTGTCTCTGCTTATGATTTAATATTTTACAATCCGTTATCTTAATTATATTTTATAGTAACTCTTCATCATATTCTACATTTTACGTAGATTTGTCCTCAAATTGTTGATGCATGACATTATATAACGATGAAAAATAATACAATCTATCTAAATATTGTATTCATTAAAATAATACAATATGATATAAAACAATACAATACGATACACTATGAAACAATATGCAACAACCATCCAAGTAGAGTGTAATTATGGTCAATAATACATTGAAATTAATGATTTTTTTTATGATTTGCATACCTTAACTTTTAATCCCTTTTACCTAAATTATCACTTTCTTGGTATTAAATGTTGTAAATTTTATGTAAAATATTTTATCACGAAACCTTCAATGAATTTTTATAGCTTGAGTCGTGTGAATGACACTATTCATAAGGATATTTTCCTGGTATAATTATATTTTTCAAAATTCAACAAGTTAGTCTAGTATAAAACTAAGAGCATAAAAACTAACAAATTAAAAGATCTTTAATGAAGAAAACTCCAACACAATATCATATGAGAGGAAGAGTTTGTGTTCATTTATCTTCTTTTCTTCCACCAAATGAAAGGACTAAGGGGTCGTTTGATAGGGTGTATAAGTATAGCATTGAATATGATATATAAGTATTATTACTTATATTAGTTATCCTGAGATTATTTCTAATGCAGTGTTTAATTTGGTGTATTAAAAATAATATGCATTGCCTAATTTTTATTGAAAAAAATGTTTATAAAATTACCCTCCACAAATATGATGGAAATGATGTGAAAAAAACTTTGAGAGTTTTAACCATAATGCATGCATTAAATATCTTGCATTATTAATACTATGGTTTCCCATGTATTAGTTATACATAGTATTACAATAGCAAATAGAATATAACTAATATTTATATTAATTATACATATTTTGAAAAAGTATATTAAACGAAGCCAATACATTAATTATATTTATTTTTGCTAATACAACCTTTTAAACTATCCCTAAGAGTATATTTTAGAGAACTCAAATGATAAATAAACGTATTGTTACACCTCTCATTAAAGGTATTTTATAATGTCATAATATAGCTATCAAAGATCTCATGATTATGATCTTAAAAGAAGGAATTTAATCAAGAATTTAAACTCTTCTTTATGAGATATTAAATTATTTTCCAACATTAAATACATTTCAATGTTAAGTTGGTCAAATATTTATTCTTAATCTATAATAAGCACATATAGGTTAACTCAGAAGCGAGGTGTGTTTTAATATACACAAATAAATAATCTAGATAGATAAATAAAATAATGAATAACTGATGAAACTCACGAAAAAGTAATAGTTCACATATGTTTTTTACCATTAATATTGTCGCATAATACAAAATTTAATTGGTTATACAAAAATTTCTAGATAATTAATACTCCATCATCTTAGATTCAAACTATATAAGTTTTGACCAATATTTTATATCTGTCATCATTATATTCATAAGAAGAAAAAAATGCAACTTATATTATTTTTCTTTAAAATCTAAATTTTTATTTTAAAATATTGAGTTAATCTAATCAAATTTACCAAAAATATAAATTACCCTACAAAATTATGAGATGAAGTAATTTTGCACAATTTACACTTATACCAACTCCTTTTGTCTAACAATACTTACTTGTCCACTATTATCTTTGCACACTTCTTAAAAAACTATAAATAGAAGGGTAATTTTATTATGTACCCTTTGAATATAATTAATACAATGTCAAAATAGTATAACGGACAACTATTATTAGACAAAGGGAGTACGATATAGAGCCCATTTGACTTCCTGTTTTAAAAATGTTACTTCCTCTATTGATTTCATGTGATAACATTCAACTTAACACAACATTTTTTTTAAAAAAACTTTTAAAACTTGTAATCTAAAACAATACTAAGATATTTGTATAACTATAAAACATTCATTACTTTTATGAGTACTAGTATTTTGTAATTGTATCATCACTCAATGCAACCATGTAGAAGAATCATCATTTTTACTAACCCTACAAAATTTCAAGAGTATCTTACTAGCTACTTGCTATAACTTTCATATATCTTAATGACTATTCCTGATCTAATAAAATGAAAACTCAGGTTAATGATGCCCTCAGATCAGAATAAACCAGCTTCCCCATATCTCGTTACTATTTCCAAGCATATGCTCGAGAGCCTGAGAAATCATTGTCTTGTATCTTCGAAGAATGAGTTTGGTATTTCGAGAGGAGAAGACAATGTTGCCACACATTTGAACTGTTACAAGAAAATCATACAAATGTTCACATCAGATTACTGAACTATACACACGCGTCTACAACAAAATCACCAATTATCAACAATGCGCGAATTGATACCTTATGCAGCTTGTATTTGTCCCTCACAGCTGACAAATTACTTCGTCTTCTACTTAATTGCAAGTCATGTATGATAAGAACACATTCCTTTAGATCCACTGGTCTATAGCCCGAGCAACGTTGAAGGGCCAAACTCTACAAAATGGATAGAGTTAATTATCAGTGTTTCCATATATCAAGGTACTAAATATAAACGAACATTGGATCAAAATCCTCACCCAAGGATGTGACTTTGGTTGTAATGTAAACCTTGAAAGGAATATCACAGCAGCGGCTACCAAAGACGGCAAGAATTTCACACAGTTGTAATCCAATAAACTTAACTCTGCTAGGTAGTAGCCGAGGAACTCTAACTGCAAATCAAGGTTCTACGGAAAGCAGAATAGATAGCATAAGCAAATAGTTATCGGAAACAAAGTTGACTTGAAAATCATAATGTTCATGTCATATTTGCACTTACTTCGTAACCTTCTTGGGCAATCCTAGTAAATCTTCCGAGAAATGTTTTGGTTGTGGGATTTCCCATTTCAAATTTGAGGGATTGTAGAACACTAGCCTCCATATTCACCACATCTTTCTTTGTAAATGTATTGTCTGTAATGTAAGAGAAGTCCTCAACATTTGGCGGCTTAATTTCCTCGTACTTCCTGATCATAACCAACAGATTATATTAGATTCACAAGCAAAATTACACAATAAGCACACTGTCAAAATAAAACCAGTTCTTGGCTCCGACACTTACGCAGCAATAAGCATCGAAGAAACACCCAAAAGCTGAAGTCTTTGCCTAGGGATGACACTCACTGATAAGAATCTATCAATGTAGGAAACAGCAAGATACAACGTATCAGATAGAAGCTTGTATTCCTCTGCAACTTCCACCAACCAGTCAACCAAAATCCCTCTCATGTTTGCACTCACATCCTTTTGAACTTTCTCAAGGTAATCAGGCAATGGTCTTCTCTTTTTCTCAATCTGATTCGATAAACCACAGAGTAAGTCAAAAACTCAAAAACCCAACAATCAAGATTTGATAAAAATCCAATCTTTAGTGTGCCCATTTGCAAAATCATCCATAAGAAACCAAATCAAGCTCTATTAAGTAACACCCAATTAAACATTTGACTTCTTAAGTACAATAAACAAAATCCATTGAAAAGAGTAAATAAAAATGCACTAACCTCCATTTGATAAAGATAATCATATATATCAGAAGCATAAGCACTACACATCTGTGGGTCATCAGAGCTTTTCACCTTCCTCTTAGTAATCTGCTTACATTTGGGTCTCAGAGGCTCAGAAGCAAACACCTTGTCCTCAATCTGATTTATACCCACATTAAACAAATCTTGAATCTCACTCAACACAACTCTCTTCTTGTTGGGCTGTTGCAAGTGCTGAACCATTGCTTCTGCTGCCCTTTTCTTGGCCAATCTTGTAACTCTAACAAAATTTTCTTGATCTGCCATTGTTTGCTACTCCCTTTTCCTCTCTCTGTGTATGGTGTTGAGGGTTGAGAGGGAAGAGTGAGCTGAGAAAGAGAGATGGGTGTATGTATGTATATATATGGCGCCATATTCAGCAGAAAAAAATTTCAGTTTGGGCGCGGCGCTATTTGGGTGGCATTGGTTTTTGAGTTTGACATTTGGGAAATGTTGTTTAAAGGTGTTGTCTTGTTTGGGCAAATTTTTGGCTAATTGTTTTTTCAGATTGAATTTTTAAAAAGTGATCTTTGGATTTCCCTCCACATTTGTCCGGCTTTGGACCACATTTATTAAAAAAATGGTTGGGTTGGACTATTTTAATTCTTCCTATAATCATTAATATCATATATACTGATTTGGTCAATACTTTTAAATAATTATAATTTATTACTACTAATTAAGAATTTTCTACTATATATGAAGGAAGATATGCATGTAAGTCACCTCCCTCCCATCTCGCTCGTTATTCTCTTCTCTCGCTCGCATATCTGAAATGCATCACACCAGATGAATGTATCTCGCGTATCTAGTATCTTAAATACATGTTAATCGCGCTAGATTTTTTGTTAGTGTTATTGAAACAACATTATTGTTTGTCATATTTGATTTGAAAATCTTCTTATTTTCTTGATGTTATTGAATTTAAAGTTTGAAAAGGAAAAAAAATAAGGGCTAGCCCGCGGCCCTTCTAGGGTTGTGTTGGGTTGAGCATTTTCAGGGCCTTCCAAATGAAGGGCCGACCCGCCCTAGCCCATCAAATTTTTTGGCCCGCGAGGCTTGGGTCAGGTAGGTCTGGGCTAACCTTTTTTGACAACTCTACCTATATACATGTATTTTTGCTATCAGATACGTTAATATATGGAGAGAGGCAAGTGAGATGGAGAAGGAGGCGAGTGAGATAGTCATATATCTCAAATACATGTGAATCACATTATATACACATCCGATACATGTATCTGGTGTGATTCGCATGTATTTGGATACTAGATACATAAGAGAGTGACAATCGAGATGGGAGAGTGCGAGGCGAGTGAGTTTGTCTATGTATTCAGATACACGTGAATACACTTGTATATAGTTTATCTAGACACAATTTTGACCTCATGTATTTCAAGATATATATTTATCTAGACACACAAAAATCTAGTAAGATTCGTAATACTACAAACTAGAGTGTATCTAAGTAATATGCTCTAAACTTAGTGGGATTTCTCTAAATTTCCCCCCAAAAAATAGTATTTGACCAATGTTGATATGATACATTTTAAGAAAACTTTCATATACTCCTCTTGTAAGAAAAAATATTATTTGACTCGTATTGATCTAACATATATTGTAAGAAAAATTTGATTAAAAATGTATTTTACTAAATTAAGTGGGCGTCTAGCTATGCTTTTATTGTGAAATTTAAAGAAAATAAATTATTTTGCTTTTAAAGTGAAAACAATGATATTTGAAAATTAAAGTTGTATTCGGCTATGAATATAAATAGAAGTTGTTTTATACTTTTTGTGAGTGCTTTAAAATTAAAATACATTTTTGTTGTTTTTCAAATTCTTGAAAATTCTGGATTTTAACTTCGAGTTTAATTCCGAAACTTTATGATCAAACGTGGTTTTAGAGTTCAAATGATATTTTGAAACTTTAAATTCGACTACTACTACAAGTTATTTAATACTAATGGTAGTATGGTAAAAAATAATAAAACTCTTTTGATTTGATAAAATGGATAAATAAAATAAATCATCTATATTTGATATAAAAAATGCAAGTAAAACGAGATGGAGGGAGTATATCAATTAACAATAATTATCGTTAATGTATACAAAAAGGAGTAAATTTCCTGAATTGTCACCATGTTTGAGAAATTGCTTACTCTCAAAATATACTTAACTACTCCCTCAATTTAATAGTTGTCCACGGTACTATTTTGGGATATCCAACAATATTTATCCACTTTATAAATATAGTGGATAATTTTACACTTAGTTTCTAATTACCATTATCGTTACTTGTACTCATTTATCTATTACATTTTTTAAAACATCGTATTTATTATATTCAAAGGTGATATATAGTAAAATAATCCTTCCATTAATAATTTCTTAAGAATTTTACAAAGTCAATAATAGACAAATATTGTTGGAGAGAAGAGTAATAAAAGTCGTCTTCTCTCATAATTAGATGTCATGTCACATTAAACTTCTTTTTATTTTCAATTATGCATTTATTAACCATCAAACATAATCAGATTTTAGACTGGTAAAAAATAATATTTTCTCCGTCCCATTTTATGTGGCACTCTTTTCTTTTTAGTCAGTCCCAAAAAAAAATGCTACTTTATTATAATTAGAACAATTTAACTTTAAAACACCCCTTTTACCCCTAATGAAATAATTTTCAACCACATAAATATTTAAGAATCGTTTTAGACTACAAGTTTCAAAAATCTTTCTTTTTTTCTTAAATATTGTGTCATGACAAACAGTGCTACATAAAATGAGACATAGGGAGTACAAGACACACAAAATCTTATACTACTTCATACATACCCATTTTATCTTAATAAGATAGTTTCAAACCATACAAATATTTATAATTTATTTTAAATTATATATCTCAAAAGTTTTTCTTCATTTCATGCTCAGTCAAATAACCATCGCATAATCAAAAGGGATGAAAGAATAATAGATAGGGATGGCAATGGGGTGGTGCGGGTTGAGCTTAACCCGCAAAATATTTAATCTGCCCTGTCTCGCATAACATTTTTTTCATTTTCAACCTGCCCCACATAGACCCGCCCCGCATATTTTTTTTAATATATATTTTTTTAATTAAGTTTGATACTAAAAATAAATTCATTTTTTCATTAAGTTGTATTAATTTAATAGGATAGTGACTTAAAATTTTAATTTTTAGAAGTCCATTGGGAACAATGTAAGAAATTGAATTATTTTTTATTGAACCATTTTCATTTACTATCTTGAATATTTTAGTAACTTTAAAGAAATTATCTTAATAAATAATGTTCTATCAATCTTATAACATGTAAAAAATTAAAATTAAGTTTAAACCCACATAAAATCACATATACCCGCAACCCGTACCGCCTCGCATTAGTTTAAAAAACACACACTTCAACCCGCCCCGCATCCCACCCGCCCGCACAACCTTAAACTCGCTCCGCCCTACCCCACATAGCCTTAAACTGCCCCGCCCCGCCCCATTGTCATTCTTAATAATAGACACCATGATAATATGATCATCACTTTAAAAAAAAAACTTGATGTTTTTTTTGATCAATTGAAGCTTTGAGGCCATCAGTACTATTACCATGTCTCGCAGCTGAATCAAAGTCTCATATCAGCTAAGCTAATTAGTCATTTAGAATCAATATCTTCGTGTTGTTGGTACCGATATCATTAGTTGCACCCTGGCTCTATGTTTTCAGATCGAGAATTATTTGCAAATGAAGAGATATCAAACAAATTCTTCTACACCTATATATGGTTTAATTCGTTTGAGTGCTGTGAAATCCGGTTATGAATTGGGCCAAAAGTTGGCTGATGATTTATGTAGTGCAGGTCTGGTGCAAGTTCTCTGTATATACTAATGTTGTTTAGGTATCATCTGTGGATGGCAAAGGTGCCAACATAATGTAGATAATTGTGGTTCATAATTTATTGTTGAGTTTGACTTATGTGCATTGATAGTGTAAAGATTACTTATAACAAAAGATAACTCTATATATAATGTAACATAGACAGTTCATTAATAGACAAATGTGTATGAAAAGAGAGAATTGCGTCACTCAATTGGAAACTTTTTGTCACTATCTCTTTAAACCTCCAATTTCTCAGCAGAACCACCATAGTATTGCTTCATAGCAATCATCATCATCAAGATGTTCAATGTCATCTCAAAGAAAGCCACTTTCATATCGACCACGTTCGTGTTAGGATCAGGTGAAGCTGAGCGTGAACCTCATCTGTACGGATATGAACAACACATTTGAACTCTCAGAGTGGACAAGATTTCAAGAGTAGAAATCCGTCTTAGGTAACGCCAATGTTGGCCATATGAAGCCCAAGAAAGAGTTGTATAATTGAAGCCAAGATAATGTTTTCAAGCAACCAACGTCGTTTTTGGTGAAACAGTCCTCTTCAAGAGAAGGGGAAGAGACGAGCAGGACAAGACGCGATCCAAATCAGAGGTAAAGAAAAGGACCATGTTTTTCTGAGATGTTGGCTGAAGTGGTTTTTTCTTGAGTAGATATAGATGGCCTATAATGGGCAAAGAGATAATGGGACTTGGTGGGAGATTTTTGAATTTTCTAAGGAAATGATTCTTTAGCAAGTACAGGAAAGTGAAGATGAGTATGTATGTAGTATGAAATTTCCATGGTTGGTGCAGATACTTCATACAGTAACTCTAAATAACAGAATACTGAAATTTGTATACCTTCTTGAATGGGAATTTAGGCCTACTTAGGTAGGAATTGAATTTAAGATAATTAGGCTGATGATCTATGGAGTGTAGCTCTGGTGCAAGGTCTTAGTTTATAGTTATGTGTTTCTATCATATCATTTGACTTTATCATCTTTGGAGTTTGGACAGCAAGGTGCGACTTATCATTTAACGATTGTCGTTGATGATACTTTACTGTAAATTTTACTTTTGTTCATCGATAGGCGATAGTGTATTGGAGTAAGAGTAACTTTTTAATACTATCAAATCTCTCTATAACAGCCTTGTTTGTCCCAATACTTTGGTTTCTATAACGAAATGTTGTTATAACAAACATATAATATAACATAACATGAAAGATCAGTTTCACATAAAACATGATTGTTACAGTGAAATGTTATTATATATAGAGTCTGTCTATGTTATCTCTTTCCTTTAATCTTCCATATATTTCCCCTTTGAACAATATTTGTAATCAAGTATTGCACATGATATCCTTTCTTGTGAAGTTACCTCTCTTATAATTTCTTCTGTTAACACTTACTACAAAAAACTAAACGAAAACCCCAAAACAGAAATGAAATGTTAGTACTATTACTTAGCTAGCTACTAAATGTTTGGGACTGTGACTTAGTATTAATTGTATTGTATTAGCAACTAAAGAAAAGATTAGCGACAACAGGAACAGTTAGCAAGCTACTTGAAAATAGATGTTACTTTTGCCTTAAGTTTTTGTTTATTAGACAAATGTAGCATTGCTTTTCTGTGTTTATTCATTATGTCTGAAAAGAGAAAGTGCAGGGGAGAATTGTGATTACAAATGAGCAATAAGGTTGTCGATATTTTGGCGTGGCCTACATTTTGCTAGCAATGGTATAGCCTTCGGCATAGTGAGTCCAGGTCCTTCAGTCATGTCTACCAGCTCTTCGCTTACTCTCTCCCATTCAAAGCACTGAATAAGTGATCCTAATGCCAAACCAGCCACATGCATTGCCAAATTCTCACCTGGACATCCTCTCCTGCCATATCCAAATGGCATTAGCCTGAACCCATCTCGTTGACCTTTGAAATCGATAAACCTTTCAGGCTTGAACTCATTTGGCTTGTCCCACAATTTAGCATCATTTTGTATTGCCCATAAATTCACTAGCAACATTGTCCCACGGGGTACATGAAAACCTCCAACGACACACTCATCTGAGGACTCGTGTGGCACAAGTAATGGAGCAGCTGGGCACATTCGGAGAGTTTCATTTATGATTCCATGGAGATAAGGGAGTTGAGCAAGGTCTGAATCATCAAGTAATCTTGATGAGTCTACGATGTGAGTGTCGATTTCATTTTGAGCTTTCTTTAGTGCCTCGGGATTGTTCAGAAGAAGTGACAATGCCCATTCCATTGTGATAGCTGTAGTATCGGTCCCTGCTGTTAACATGACCATTCCCATGCCCCTTATCACTTCATCTGTGTAACAATCAGGCTCCGAATCTTGGAGGGATAAGAGAACATCAATCATGGTGTTGTTACTTTGCTCCACATAAGATCCCTTTCTGATGTTCTTATGCTCTTCAATCAAATCTTGCATGAATTTATTCCTCTTCTCCTGCACTAACTTCACCCTATCCTCAAGTTTGTTTGCTCCTATCCATTTAAGAAGCGGCACAAAATCTCCTATATTTGTTGCACCACTCACTTGGAAACTTTCTGTGACAATCTCTTTAAACCTTCTAGATGCCTCCAACTTCTCATCAGAATCACCATAGTATTGCTTCCCAGCAATCATCATCATCAAGATATTCAGTGTCATTTCAAAGAAAGCCGCTTTCATATCCACCACGTTTGTGTTAGGATCTCCACCACTGGTTTTCCCCCTTACAAGTCGTTGAAGCAGAGTGCGAACCTCATTTCTACGTATATCAGAAAACATTTGAACTCTCAGAGTGGACAAGACTTCATGAGTAGCAATCCTTCTTAGGTTGTGCCAATGTTGGCCATAGGATGCCCAAAGAAGAGTGGTATAATTGTAACCAAGATGTTTTCCAGCAAGCAGCCTCGGACGGTTGGCAAAAACAACGTCGTTTTTGGTGAAACATTCCTCTGCAAGAGAAGGGGAGGAGACGAGCAGGACAGGACGCGATCCAAATTGGAGGTAAAGCAAAGGACCGTGTTTTTCTGAGATGTTGGCTAATGTTTTATGAATTGGTTTCTTGAATAGATATAGATGACCTATAATGGGCAAAGAGATAAAGGGACTTGGTGGGAGATTTTGGAATTTTCTAAGGAAATGGTTCTTTAGCAAGTAAAGGAAAGTGAATATGAGTATGTAGTATGAAATTTCCATGGTTGGTGCAGATACTTCGTACAGTAACTCCAAATAACAGAATACTAAAAATTTTATACCTTCTGGAATGGGAATTTAAGCCTACTTAGGTGCTGGTCCAGGAATTGAATTTGAGATAATTAGGCTGATGATCTATAGAGTGCAGCTCTGGTGCAAGGTCTTAGTTTATAGTTATATGTTGCTATCAGCATCATTTGACTTTATCATCTTTGGAGTTTGGACAGCAAGGTGTCAGTTATCATGGTTTATGATACTTTACAGTTAATTTAACTTTTGTGCATCGATAGGCGATAGTGTATTGGAGTAACTTTTTAATACAGTCAAATCTCTCTATAACAGTCTCGTTTGTCCCAATACTTTAGCTTCTATAATGAAGTGTTGTAAAAATATGGCACCTGGGCCTAACCTAGCTTATGAGGTTGACTTAGGCTCATGTGTCATATCTTTACATGGTATCAAAGCCAAGTCCATTCCCGTTTGGACTCCCGGTCCACGCTCCATCGACAGCACCTTCAGGTCCTTGGCTTCAGTAATAACATCAACCTTGCTTGCCCATGACTTAGGAAGGATTCGAAGAATCTTCCTAACCTGTTTACTTGGGTGAATAGGTTCTCTCAAGCAGCGTAGTTCATTAGTGATGGAGGTGAATCTCGAATGCATGTCATGGATTATTTCTCTCTCTTTCATTGTGAAGTTCTCATACGGGTAGTCAGCATGTCTACCTTTGACTCCTTCACTTGTTCCGTACCCTCATGAGCAGTCTTGAGGCAGTCCCAATTTTTTTTTGCTGATTCACAGGCAGAAATGCGATTATACTTTTCAACACCTATACCACACACCAACAGTTTCTTAGCTTTGTAACTTTTTTCAATCTTCTTCTCGTCAGCTTCATTGTACTGTTGTCGAGTCTTTGGAATGACTCTTGTGATTTCTCCATCTTTCACTTCCATTGTAGGGACAAAGGGTCCGTCTAGCACTATATCCCACAACTCACTGTCCTCAACCATTAGATAATCGTGCATCCTCGTCTTCCACCAGCTGTAAAACTGACCATTGAAGCGAGGTGGCCTGGTCGATGATTGTCCTTCTTCTAGGTTTAGTGGAGCAGCCATCTTTCCACAGGAATCTCTCTTGGTGTTAACCAGCTAGAGAGCTCCTACTCTGATACCAATTGTTAAGATGTATGCGTCCACTATCAGTCAATGGACCAGGTACCTTGACACAGTAAGAACAGTAATAAACAACACAAGCAATAAAGTAAACAACACAAACAATTTACGTGGAAACCCCCTTGCTCAAGGGCGGCGAAAACCACGACCTGTACTCATAGGATTTCAACCCAACTCCATTTAACTCTAAAAGGAACAATGATTCAGATTACAGATTCTTATAACCTAGGAATTTAAATCTAAATCCCTTCCCCCTCAGTGTAGCGACTCTACTACAAAGAAAGAACTAAGCAATAACTCTATTGCCCACTAAACCACCCAGCTCTAGATGATTTAGACTTCAACTAAGCAACAACTCTGTTGCCCACTAAATCACCTAACTCTAGATGATTTAGACTTCAACTAAGCAACAACTACGTTGCCCACTAAACCAATTAGCTCTAATTGATTTAGACTTTTTGACTGAAACGAACAATGATTTGATTCCTTTATAACACAGGAATT
The DNA here is from genome assembly GCA_029582725.1 of Solanum chiquidenum. NCBI lineage: Eukaryota > Viridiplantae > Streptophyta > Magnoliopsida > Solanales > Solanaceae > Solanum > Solanum chiquidenum. Next base: position 21,290 of record JAJOOS010013357.1, read on the forward strand.
AAGACTGGGCACCGGACCGACCGGAACCACCGGCCCGAAATGAACCAGAATCGGACCGGAACGGGACGGGTTGACCGATCCGAGATGAGCCGTATCGGAATTACCGGGATGAATACTCGGTTTCATTCCGTCCCGTCCCACTATATACCGGGATAGTAATACCTATTTTGAAGCAAACTTTCTGACAACCTAAATCACATAAGTATCATTGATAAATAAAATCACTCTTTTGTCTTGAGCATCAACATATAAACCGTGACAATTCTCTAAATTTTGAAAAAATATAGTCATAAGTATATATCTACATCACAAGAAAAATTGTTAACAAAAACAAATAAATTTAGACTACATCATGTTAACTTCATATATTAGAACATTACATACTAATGTATATATTAAGCAAAAAAATAATTATTTATCAGCAAAATTATTTTCCTCAAGTACTTTATGGAATATACCCTCTTAGAATAGAACGATTTACTTCATCAGAATAGTGGTACCTCATACTCCTCCGCTAAACTTCGAACTCACTGAACGACAATAAATCACACAAAAAAAATTAAAATGCAAGAAGAAGAAGAGTTGAACATTATAAAAAATTGTGGTTGAAAAATGAGGGGAAGCTCCTCTATTTATAGTCAACAAAGGGTAGTATGAACAAGTTTTTTTTGTGTCTTATCTGAAAAGTCATGACCTTTCCGAGAATTCACAACCCTTTGGAAAAGTCACAACTTATTGAAAAAGTCACAACTCTTTGGAAAAGTCACAACCCTTTGCAAAAAGTCACAACTTATCGGAAAAGTCATAACTCATCGAAAAAGTCACAACCTTTCCGAGAAGTCACAACCTTTGGAAAAGTCACAACTTATTGAAAAAGTCACAACTCTTTGGAAAAGTCACAACCCTTTGAAAAAAGTCACAACTTATCAGAAAAGTCACAACTCATTGAAAAAGTCACACCTTAGTTAAGGATATTATAGTAATTTAACATTCAAATTAGGAGTTCATGCTTTTAAGGTAATATAGATATAGATATGATGATATGATGATTACTTATTAATATTTTATAGGTTATACTTATAACTTGTAATTTTAACCTATATAAAATAAAAATTAATTAATAAAAAATAATTAACCGGAAGTCCGGACCGGAACCAGAATTAACCAGGATAAACCTCAAATCGTGATACCGTTCCGTTTCGAGTAACGGTTCACGATGTCCCATTCCACCCGGAAGACCATCGGACCGAAACGGTACCGGAACAACCCGATCATTTGCCCAGCCTTAACATGAATAGATCTACAATGATAAGCACTGAAGTATAAATCCTAAGACAACTAAGACGCAAACAACTCTATCAAGTCCATGTTGCTCTTGAGGAGGATACTTCTAGAAAGGATTGTTTTTGCTTGTGTTCTTGAATATTTCAGTAATACAAAAAGCTAAGGTTGTGTCTAGTGAGAAAAGCCTTATGTCTAATAGACACAACCTTAGGAGCCATGCTATTGGTTAAGGATTCTGCCACCCGTTCGGGAGCCGTGCACCAACTCCTGCAGACCTAGAGCCTAGAGGTTGTAGTGTACTTTTTCCAGCTGTCTTCTTTCTCGCATATGAACACCATGGGATCAGGTCCCCTTATAAGATCCCTTTGTTTGTCAAATTATCAAAACTCATAATAACAGTATGCCTATGCCGTCTCTTTTTCCTTTAATCCTCCATATATTTCCCCTTTAAACTAATTTGTGGCTACAACGAAAGAAGTAATGTATAGATTGATGTGTTGGTAGAGAACCTTTACAAGGAAATGAGCGCAGAATGGATAGTAAGAATTCATAAAACTGAAACAAATTATCTACACAAATGTAACGTCTTTTATTAGTTGTGTCTGAAAAGAGAGAGTGCAGGGGAGAATTGTGATTACAAATGAGCAAAAGAAATAATTTTTCTACTTCAATTTAATTACTTATAATTCTTTTGAAATTATGAAATCCATTTTGGGCCTCATTTGTTTGCATTTACTAGACATACATCACTACTATATATATTAATCTTATCTCTAGTTTCAAACAATTACATATATTACCATTTTTAATATTTTATACCATATATTTTAAAAGATACAATCAAATATACAAATTCCTTAAAAATATGATTAATTAATTATCTTTATATTTTAACACCTAAATTAATAGTCAATTGATAATTTGAATTTTCGAGAGAGAGAGAGGCATATCCCCCATCACATTAACAATTTGAATTCTCTTTCTCTCCAGCCATATCTCGAATAATTTGATGTTGTAAACATGTATCTCGAATATTCAAACCAACTGATACATGTATCTGGCGAGTCATGAAGCATACAAAATTTGGCATAGAAAGTAATATGGTGATATTGGGCATTGTTGAAAAAACTCACAATCGCAAGGAAGAGAAAAAAACAAATTGATGCCAAGAAGATGAAGTTTACAATTAGAGAATTAATTTGGTTTTATGATTTGGTTATTTTAGGAAGATTTGTTAAAGTTGATACACTAAAGGAATCTCTAGATATGCTAGAGTCGTTAATTAAGCCTCAATTAAGGAAATCAGTTACACACATTTAATTCAACATTAATAAAACATGTATCTCGAATATTCAAACCGCATGATACATGTATCTAGTGAGTAATGATAATGTATCCAAAGGACAACCACCACATACTTGTATCTGACGAGTAATAATACATGTATCCAAAGGACGAAATATGGTATAGAAAGTAATAATTGAAACTATCAGGAATTCTAGTAATTAGGTATTAATCTTAATCATTCATATCTCAGTCATTAAGTTTATTTGTTTTCAAGGTATGAATCTTAATTATTTAAATCTTAATCATTCAAATCTAAATAAAGTAGGACAACATTTTGCACTCATATATTTGAATGTAAGGGTAAAAAACTCGCTTATTGATTAGCCTGAAAGTAAATTCAAGAACTTCATTGGATTATTCCTTTTTTTCCAAGTGTATGAACCATGAATTATCTAGTATCTAGCACAATCTAACGATACATCAAATATCAATGATACGTACCTTGAATGCGTTGCTAAATGATCTTTGCTCTAGAAAGCTATATAGGCAACAACAGAGTCCCTCTTCAAAACGGACACTTTTTGGGTACCACATATCTAAAGGGACCATCCCTAAAAACACAAACCAAAACGAACACTTCACCCGCAAATGTACGAACTGTCCCAAACAAAGTTAATTTCGACTATTCCACTCCAAAATACAACATAATATTCTAAGAACTACAATTTTTTAAATTAGTTTTTCACATGAAGAAAATCTATTCTTAAACAATAAATGTGCGTTCTATCACTTCACATTTTTCCATTCATTTTTTTATCTTCTTCTACTAATATTATATTTTGATCTTAGAAAATTGATAGTCATATTTCAACAATTCGAAAGGTCTGCATTTCAACTGAATTTCATGTATATATATAAATACAAAGAGTATTGTAAAATGAAAATATCGACACTCAAACTAGCCCAACTAAATAAAAAGCCCACCTCTCTCTCTCTACATTGATTTCCCAAAGAGGGAGAGTAATGGAGGGAAATCCAAATCTCACTTTTAAAATTCAATCTGAAAAAACAATTAGTCAAATGCCACCCACTCAGCGCCAAAAATGAAAATTTTTCTGCTGAATATGGCGCCATATATATACATACATACACACATCTCTCTGTCTCTTCCTCAACTCACTCTCCTCCACCATACACAGAGAGGAAAAAGGGAGTAGCAAGCAATGGCAGACCAAGAAAATGCTGTAAGAGTAACTCGATTGGCTAAGAAAAGGGCAGCAGAAGCAATGGTTCAGCACTTGCAACAACCCAACAAGAAGAGAGTTGTGTTGAGTGAGATTCAAGATTTGTCTAATGTGGGTATCAATCAGATTGAGGACAAGGTGTTTGTTTCTGAGCCTCTGAGACCCAAATGTAAGCAGATTACTAAGAGGAAGGTGAAAAGTTCTGATGACCCACAGATGTGTAGTGCTTATGTTTCTGATATATATGATTATCTTCATCAAATGGAGGTTAGTGCATAATTATTTACTCTTTTCCATAAATTTTGGGTGTTGTCTGAAAGTCTTAATCTGTTGTTATATATAGTTAATTTATTTGGGTGTTATCTAATAGAGCTTTATTTGGTTTCTTATGGATGAATTTGGAAATGGGTACTCTAAAGATAGGATTTTTATCAAATCTTGATTGGATTTGATAGTTGGGTTTTTGAGTTTTTGATTAACTCTGTGGTTTTTCGAATCAGATTGAGAAAAAGAGAAGACCATTGCCTGATTACCTCGAGAAGGTTCAGAAGGATGTGAGTGCAAAAATGAGAGGGGTTTTGGTGGACTGGCTGGTGGAAGTTACCGATGAATACAAGCTTCTTTCGGACACGTTGTATCTTACTGTTTCCTACATTGATAGATTCTTATCAGTGAATGTTATCCCTAGGCAAAAACTTCAGCTTTTGGGTGTTTCTTCAATGCTCATTGCTGCGTAAGTATAGTAGCCAAGAACTGTTTTTCCCCCGGCAATGGGCCTTTGTTTGTGAATCTAATATTATCTATTGATAATGATCAGGAAGTACGAGGAAATCAGCCCTCCAGATGTTGGGGAATTTTGTTATATTACAGACAATACATATTCTAAGAAAGAGATGGTAAAGATGGAGGCTGAAGTGCTAAAATGCCTCAAATTTGAAATGGGAAATCCCACAATCAAAACATTTCTCGGGTAGGTAGCTGTTTTGCGAGTAACTAGACGTGCATTTGTAATGATCTGTGGTTTCTCGACTGATATGACTGTTCCTTTTCCTCTGCTGTGCAGACAATTTAACAAAATTGCTCAAGAAGATTACAAAGTAAGCATGCAAATATGACATGAACATTATGATTTTCAATTCAATTGTGTTCGCGTTAAATCTTTGCTAATTTTATTTTTTTTACAGAAAAACAATTTGCAGTTAGAGTTTCTCGGCAACTACCTAGCAGAGTTAAGTTTATTGGATTACAACTGTGTGAAATTCTTGCCGTCTTTGGTAGCTGCTGCTGTGATATTCCTTTCAAGGTTCACATTACAGCCAAAGTCACATCCTTGGGTGAGGATTTTAATTTGATTCGAAGTTCACTTATGTTTAGTTTCTTGATATGTTGAAGTGCTGAATTAACTCTATTCATTATACAGAGTCTGGCCCTTCAACGTTGCTCGGGATATAAACCAGGGGATCTAAAGGAATGTGTTCTTATCATTCACGACTTGCAATTAAGTAGAAGAGGAAGTGCTTTAACAGCTGTGAGGGACAAATACAAGCTGCATAAGGTATCATTCCGCGTCTGTTTGATAATTGGTGATTTTGTTGTTAACACCTTCATAGTTCAGTAATCTGATGTGAACATTGTATGATTTTCGTGTAACAGTTCAAATGTGTTTCAACATTGTCTTCTCCTCTGGAAATAACGGATTCATTCTTCGAAGATACAAGACAATGACTACTTGGCCATATATGCTTGGGAATTGGATTAGAACTTCATTCTTGGCTATTTTTGTTTTTGGTGAACAGTATAGTCTATTAATGACCAAAATATGTACATTTACGAGCATCGAAGCAGTCATAGACTAACTGCATTTTTGGTTCCTTCATATTGGAAAGCTTGCTCAATGAATTGAAATCCTGCAATATTTCTTATTTGTAAAAATGAAGATCTCTTATAAAAATATCGTAAAACTAATTATTATTTTTTTGGTAAAAGGCTAGAAAACAATTTATTAGAAAAAATGGTCAAATATTCAACGGTTGAATGCTATATATATGTTGGAAGTTGACCATTTTAAGGTTTAAAACAAGTCACCCTCCTTGTTAGACGCTTTGAATTCAGTTTTTTCCCTCCAAAGATTCTATTTTAGTTTCGTATTTACAAATATTTTCATAATTCATAAATCTTAAAACTATATTCATCATTGTCATTATTTGTTGTGGTTATTGTCATTGCTCGATTCCTCTTCCTCACCTTAAAAGAAACTTAATTTGATGTCGATGTTCATTGCAGAGGTGCATTTGTTAACTCTTTTTCATTTTATGTTCCATTTATGATAAGAAATAGATTAGAATTTTATGAATTCCATTTGGCAATCTGTATAATTTAAAGTTTTACTGAAATATGTTGTTTGAAACAATTTTCAAAAACCATTGTTATGAGTCTATTTTGTTTGTCATATTTAGCCAAGATGTTTGTTTAAATTGTATTATTGTGTAGAATGATTCTTGATTTTAGCAGAGTGGAAGGTCAAAATCTCACAAGTTCTCTACCTGAAATATCATCATCGTTCAACTAGGAAACTTTTAGGTATGTAGCTCAAAAAAACTAGATACTTTAGGTGTGATTTTTGACCTTTCTTTTATATATGTAAATGGTGGAACTGTCATCATAGGCAATTTCTAGCTAGGGAAAATGGAAGCATAACTAATTAGGAAGAATGTTTTGCAGATCAAAAATCAGTGAACACAATGGAAATGACAACGATTCGTACAGGCTTATCGAAAGACATGACAACATTCGTACAAGCAGACTTATCTTGCTTTCGAGAAGTTGTTCAACGATTAACTGGTACATCTGAATGTACTGATGGAAATCCCAAAATTGCAGCAACAAACATTTCGAAAGCACAAAAGCAGCCTAATATATCAAAACTCTACCATCGCAGACAATGTCGAAGACCAGACATAGAGATCACTAATTCCCAATTTCAGCCCATCGTCATCCCAAGTCCCTCAACTCGTCCAAATAAACGAGCTTCTCCATCCATTGAGATGATAAATAAAGTGGAAGAAGAGAAAGCCATCAAAGAAAGAAAGTTTTACTTGCATCCGTCCCCCAGGTTTAAACATGGAAATGCTGAAGAACCAGAGTTACTCACCTTGTTTCCTTTAATTTCCCCTCGTTGAAACAATAGATCGCGAACAATGAGTTGAATGATTTTGTTTCTTTAGCTAGAAACTACTTAGTAAAAGATACAGTTCCTACATTAGATTCTAATACTACAGATAATTTTTAGAAGCAAGCAAAAACGTGTCGTAATTTTTCTTTCAAAGGATTCGAGGCAAAAATGAGACTGTTAAGTTAGTGCTCAGTTATCATAATCAGTCAAACAAAGATGCAAAATAACCACAAGCAAAATACAAGCTTTTCCCACCATTGAAATGCTTACAAAATGTTTATATCTAAACAAAAAAAGATTGCTTACTGTTAACCGAGCTGATTTAGTAATATATGCTTACATATAGCGTCTTTTCCACTTTCAGTCTTTGTCAGGCAAAAATCATTCTTATCTCTTATCTTTGTTTCACTGGTTGACATCTTCTTGATCACAATATGCATCATCACCGTCGAAGTGTGTGCGTTCTCCCCCCTTCAAAGTTTTGTTATCATCAGTTTGAGAAGTTGAGAGAGTATTAGTGAACTCTGTGAATGGCACTATACTCTTTCTGGAAGGTGAATCTGCAGAGCTTAGATCTTCGTGGTCACTACGCATTCGAGTTTTGACAAGGTAGTGTGCCACAGATTTGTAACCAAGACGCAGTACCTGGAAACATGTTAACTTCCTTAGGATTGAATGCTGCAATCCCGAAAATCTCTATCCTCAACTCGAACTTATTTATACATAAAAAGAGAATTCTTTGTAATTATCAGGCAAGCAATCTAGCCTTTACTGGTGGAATGAACCAAGCATAAAAGGGCCAAAGAGGTTACCTTTCTGTAGATTGCACCAGTTGCTGCATACCCCTTTTCACGCCTGCATCGACTGCAATTGCATATTCCTCGGCAGACGGGGCAAATCCAGTTTGCATTTTCATTTGTTTCAATGACATTCTCTCCATACCTACATGATGTGCAAGCTCAATTATTAGATCTGCGGACATTTCACATGGGCATTAAGATCATCGGAAACTGTCGTTTGAAGGAACACCAATATGGTCATATGGATTCAGGATAGAAAATTAGCTAATAAAGGGAAATACTACAGAAAAAAAGCTAAAGAGGATATCAAAGAGTTATCACCTCATGTAGAGACAATCTCCACAGAATTGTCCTTGACCGAGCTTGCAATTGCTGCACGCAGTGCGTTGACCAAGAGTTTTCTGCCTGCAATTGTATCTAATATTTTTAGGAGTTCACATCAAGTAATAAATTGAAACAAGCGAAGGTTAGTAGACTGCATTTCAATCGTAGAAAGAATGATGTTTTTCATGAAATTGGCAGCAGAACTTATTGTTTTACAAAATTCTGAGTACTGATAGGAAAAAGTAAATGCTGAATCAGAGTAACACTGCAAAATGCATTAATGATGAACAACTATTTTGCTATTTCTTTAAGACAAATATCATGAATAAAATGGTCTCAACTCTAGATGAATACAACACATTACACATTTGAATATCAAGTTGATATGCATGCTTGTGGACTAATTTCTTTTACAATATTCATGCCAGAAGTTAAAAAACGATATTATATTCAATCTTAACAAACAACATGCTTTAAGCTAGCTTCCACAATGACGAGAAAAGCTTCAATTAGTCATACTAAATGGAGAAGAGATATTCTGATCAGACAACATAGTTTTGGTCATCTTTATTATCCCATGAAAGGAGGCCTAAATTAGCCATATATATTCTAAGAAACTGTGCTCAAGGAACAGATATGACTAAATGATAATTCACCTTAGTTAACTTAAGCAGCAGAATCTGTATATATACTGCGTACTTCCAGAAAACTCGACAATGATTTATTTTGGAAGCGAACAACTTATAAAACAACTTCAACGATACCCCATAAGATGCAAACTTTTTTCGTGAATTGCACATTGCTACATTCAAAAGAAGTCCATTGCAAGTCACGAAAAAATACGCACTAAATCAAACTCCAAATTATCTTCGGGAAATTCTTATTTCATATTCAAACACATCACAAATGCAAATTGTTTTCTATGTATTGCATAAATCGGTACCTTAAAAATAAATAAGCAATAGAACAACATAAAACAGACGATGAGAACAAAGGTTTACACCTGCACTGATGGCATGACTTGCCATTATCAGGATCATATACACGCTGGCCATCTTCATCATAACCATCAACACAGAGAATCCAAGCATTCTGACAGTCACCTAAAAGCTTTTCATGTTCCTCTGTGTAGAATTCAGTGTTTTCACCTTCTCCTATATTAATCTCTACATCCTCTTTTGATATCTTATCCGTCTTGGGAATCGTCTTTTCTTTGTAACTAACTGGAGGTTTATCCTTCAACCTAAAAACATGTAAACATCATTTGATAAAGAACATCTTTCAGGACTAGAAAAGGCAAGGTTTTACTATAATAAAAGACATCCCATGAAAAAGGTCACCATAGGAAAAACAAAACATCATACACAAACTGAGCATAAACGAGCATTTGTTTGGTTTCATGAAATATATACATAAAACTTTGCAATCTTCTTCTCCGTTTTCACAATAAGTCAAACATATCTATTAGCTATCATGATTTTCCTTTGATTAATGCTTTGATTTGCTTGAACAAGAATCTTTCAGAAACAACCTCTCTCAAGACTCGTAGTGATAAGGCTTGCATGCACTCTATCAAACACTGGGAATGTTGTTGTTATTTACATTTATTTTCAATCAAACACCAAAAATATCTATGACTTAAAACATATTTCAGCACATAGACAACATTTTATATCCGCAATAAGAACCAACCCAACACACCCTTTTCTCCTACTTTTTGGAAAATCAAAATCAGGGTGGGTCAAGCCACTAAATCAGGCCTTTGGAGCCCCAATTTTTTTTCATGCGGTGTTCGATACTTCATTAAATCTCCCAAATTAATTCGATTTTGAGACACCCAAGGACGATTATAGAACTAGCAAATTTATTTCATTTTCAAACTTGAACCCGAAAACTCTAGTTAAGGAAGGATGAGACTCAATACCTAAAAGAGCGGCGAGGTGGGTCATCAGTTGACACCGCCTGGCGGCTGATTCGGGGAGTGGTGAGTTTCTTGGAAGGGGCATTGTTGATCTTCTTGGTGAGTTCGAGAATGCCAAGTTTGTGTAGTCTCTCTTTGTTCTCTTTGATTCTCTCAGCCCTTTGCTTCTCATAATCTCCTGCTACTGCTCCGTCATTGGGTTCTTCTTCAGTTGCTGCACCTCTTTTGCTTCCCGCCTTCACCATTGTTAGCTTCTACAGAGTTCTGTGTGTTGCTGAGAACCCAGAAATAGGGAACAGTGATGGCCAATGGTAGAAAACAGCTCAGCATTTTATTAGTTTTGAAATCTTAAAAAAAAAAATATTATTGCTCCCTCCATTTTTGAGTTTCCCTCTCTTTTTTTGGTACTAGGACTACACTTTTTGGTCCATATGGAAAATCACACCCCATAATTGAATAAAGGGAAAAATGATAAATATACCTTTGAACTGACGTAAATGGTATGTAGATATTTTTGGTCATATTTTTGGGATATTGACGTTCCTGCCGTTCAAAAATTAGAGCATATATATCCTCCACTCTAACGGAAGCTAAATAGGGATACGTGGTGCAATTCTATCCGTCGATTTGATATTTAATAAATGTTGGATCGGTGGATAAGATTATGACATGTGTATGTGCTTTAGTATAAAAGGTATATATGCTTTATTTTTTGGACGACAGGGACATTAATGCCCCAAAAGTATGACGGATGGTATCTACATACCATTTACGATAGTTCGGCGATATATTTATCCTATTTCCCTTGAATAAAAAGGAAACATGTCAAGTTAGAATTAAAAATATAACATGTAAAGTTAGAATTAAAAATATAACATGTAAAATAGATTTGTAGAATGTTCATAAATACCTTTTAATTTTATAGTCTTAAAGATATAACATGTAAAGTTAGAATTAAAAAGATATAAAAAAAAATAGATATTTTTTTTAAAAACAGACTAAAAAGAAAAGTAAAACAAATTTGTAATGAAAGGAATACTAGTTATTGCTTTTATGCCCGATTTCATCTTATATTCTTCTAGTTTTTTTTTTTGTGTTTTCCGAGTTTCAGTTTAGCAAAAAGTTTGTCCT
>JAJOOS010013358.1:0-45343 GCA_029582725.1 Solanum chiquidenum
TAGAAATTAAAATCCGAGACAGTAGAGTCCGCTGTGTCTCCGCGTCGCGGAGACACTTTTTGGCCCTTGGTGGAGCAGGTCCGCGACGCGGAGCCACTCCCTCCAAGCACAACTTGCAAGCTGTCATGGCAGCTTGCTTGGCCAAGGGTTGGGGTCCTCCCGGGGACCCTTGAGGGGTCCCGGGGCGTCGTAATCAAACATTTTGACCCTAAAAACATTTATTAAGACACTAGGGTCACCTCCACTGATTTTAGACTCCAAACAACACATAAAAACATGAACAACATACTAGAACAAGCCAACACGTAAAAGACTAGTTTCCGAACGTCTTGGTCGTCCCTTGACGTTTGACTTCCAAACTCTTTAAAACTGACTTACAAGGATATTCCTCATTATTTTAACAAGTTATTAATGCATAAAAACCCATGTGAGGCTCTACTTTATCCTACTTCATTTTGAGGGGTGTTACAGAAGTACGTTGGGTGTCGCTGACAGATCGGTGAATCGCCGATTGATCTTCATCTTGCCTTCATTTTTCACTTTTTCTTGGTCTGGCTACTGTAACTTTAGGAGATCATGGTCGGGATCGCTTAATGACTTTGTGATTCGCCCTTTGTCCTTCCATCTCGCCCATCAGCACTTGCTTGAATCTTCTTCAACACTTTTGGCGACCTGGTTGTCCTTCGCCGACTAGATCGGCGAGACACCGAATATAGTTGCTGCTCGCTGAATTCACCCCCATTTTAGCTCCGACATTCTATAACTTTAGGTGGTATCTTGGTGATTTGGCAATTCATTGAATGACATTGGCGATTCGCCGAATGACATCATCGATCATCAGGTCTTCATTTCGTCATTCCTTTAGCTTGCCTCGTTCCTTTTTTCCAATAGTGTCCATGCTTTTTCTCTAAATCCAAATACTTGAAACTCAAGGATTTACATTAGTTATTGAGACAAAATATGCATTCGAAAACACTAAATTTATCAAAATAAAGCCCTAAAAGAGTCCAATTTGTGGACTCATCACTAGTCAGCCAGGATGAGGGTTTTCTTGAGGGCCAATAATGGTTCTCGAGTGTCGGCCACATCGAGGGTGTATCTTGGTTCGTGATATGAGGATGGTTTGTCAGCCTTGAATATCCGACCTGTTGTTAATAAGAACAATTTTAGTTCTCTTAAATCAGTAGCTCTTGAGAAACTTGATGAGGTTAAGGTTAAATTCATTGAGCTTGGGGAAGAGAACAAGGAAGGGCTGATCAACCTTGAACTTAACTCACTGGAGCTCTCTCCTCTCTACATAGAGAGTTTGAGGCTGTGAAGGTGTAGGTTGAAGAGTTTGCAATTGCGAGGGTTGATGTCCCTGTTATTATCCGTGAAACACATATTGAAGCTCCCAAGCCAAATGAGTTTCGTAGGGAAAGAAATTCCCAAGACGTTGAGAACTCTTTGTGGCAAATGGATGCTTATTTTGAACATGCGAACATTACGAGTGAGATGCCAAAATCTATACAACAACGATATATTTGTGTGATACTGCAATATTGTGGTGGTGGAGGAAAAAAGTGGACATGGAGAGAGGGATCTATTCCATTGATAATTGGGGGCAATTCAAAGAGGATTTAAAATGTCAATTTTATCCTCAAAATGTGGTACACGAAGCTCATCAAAAGTTGAGAGAATTGAAACAATCTTCCTCCATTCGTGACTATGTTAAAGATTTCACAAAACTCACTCTCCAAATTTTGAACTTGACCAGCGAGGACTTGTTTTATTTCTTGGATGGTCACTAAAATTGGGCCAAACAAGAACTTCAAAGGTGATAAGTTAATAATGTTGATGATGCGATAGTAGTGGCTGAATCGTTACCTAATTTTTGGGCCAATGCTACGAAGGGGAGGAACAACTGGAGAAAAACTATTCCTACCTAGGTGGATAACAACCAGAACAAAGGCAAGTTCGTTCCCAACCGATGCAACGACGATAGAGGTAACAATTGTAAACAACATTCTAATTTTAGCAAAATTATGAGGATCGAAAGAAAGACATTCCACATGAGGGTTGTTATCTTTTGGGTGAAACTACTCATGCTGCTTGTTATTGTCCTTCATTGAGTAAATTAAGTGCTATAGTTGATGCGTACATGCAACAATGCAAACTGACGGACTGTCCAGAGAGCAAGGCGGACAAGTTGGTGGAGTGGACAAGGGGAAGAATATGGATGTTGGTTTGTTCAACCACATGACCTTGTTTAATCATATGACACTCGCAGCATTGGCTGACCAACCAGCTCGTGTAAGGCCAATGCCAAGTTGAATGGTAAAGGCGTTCGCATCATGGTGGACACCGGTGCAACACACTTTTATGACGGAGGAAAGAGCCAAGGATCTTTGTATGACATACGTTTCCAATGATACATTGTTGAAAATCATCACCGTCCTCCCCACTACTGTCCATGGTTTTGCTCCTAAAGTCCCCATTGATTTATGAGGATGGGAGGGGTTGACGGACTTCACAATTGCACACATGGATGTGTTTGATATCATTTTGGGGTTGGACTTTTGTTATGAGATTAACACATTTATTTCACCGCGTCTCAACCAACTTCACATCAGCTATCCCGGAGGTTCTTGCGTGGTACCCCTTATTTGGGTACCACAAAATGGAATGCACTTTTCCGTTATGCAACTTATTAAGGGTTTCAAAAAAGGGGAACCAACCTTTCTTGCTGCCTTTGTCGGAGGCGTTGGAAACTCAATTAAGGCAGTAGCTTTGCCTCTTTGTATTGAGCAGTTCCTTCTTGATAATAAGGACGTGAGGCCGGAAGAACTCCCGTAGTGGTTGTCACTACGAAGGGAAGTTGATCACCAAATTGAGTTGATTCTCGAGGCAAAGCGACATTCCATGACGCCTTATCGCATGGCTCCCCTAGAACTAGAGGAATTGAGAAAACAACTTAAGTCTTTGCTTGATGCTGGACATGTTAGGACTTCTAAGGCACCATTTAGGGCACCTTTTGTTTCAAAAGAAGAGGGAATGGACGTTATGTTTTTGCATTGATTACCGGACACTCAACAAGGTCATGGTAAAGAACAAATATCCCATTTCTTTGATCGTTAATTTATTTAATAGGTTGGGGCTGGATAAGGTGTTCATGAAAATAGACTTGATGAAGAGCTATTACCAAGTCCGGATTGTCGAAGGAGACGAGCTGAAGACAACTTGTGTTACTCACTATGGAGCCTTTGAGTGACTGGTCATGCCTTTTGGTTTGACAAACGCTCCATCAACATTTTGTACTTTGTTGAACAAGTTGTTCCATCCCCTTTTTGGACCAGTTTGTAATCATATACTTGGGTGATATTTTGGTGTATAACAACAGTATGTCAGAACATGTTGAACACTTGTGCAAGGTGTTCAAAGTTTTGCGAGATAATGACTTGTGTGTGAAGCGAGAAAAGTGCAGCTTCACACAATCCATTGTACAATTCCTTGGACACATATGGTGAGATAAGGATGGACAACGAGAAAGTTGAGGCAATTCGTGATTGGGAGGCTCCAACGATACTACCCGAATTATGATTTTTTCTTGGCCTCACCAATTATTATTGACACTTCATATTTGGTTACTCCGATGTTCCTGTTCCACTCACTAACTTGCTGAAAAAGAGTTGTGAGTGGGAGTGGTCGAATTTGTGCAATGAGGCCTTTGACAGGCTTAAGACTGGCATTACCGAAGAACCGGTGTTGGTGCTACTCGATTTTACTAAGGTGTTTGAAATTTAGACCGATGCATCTGATTTCACTATTAGTGGAGTCCTTATGCAAGAGGTCCACCCGATAGCATTTGAAAGCAGAAAATTGAATGATGCCAAGAGGTATTTATTAGGCAATGAAAGGGAGATGACGACTGTAGTCCATTGCCTAAGGGTTTTGCTTCATTATGTATTGGGTTCTCACTTTTTTTTTAAGACGAATACCATTGCGACAACTTATTTTAAGTCCCAAAAGAAGTTGACTGCCAAGCAAGCACGTTGACAGGATTTATTGGCTGAATTTGATTTCTCTTTTAAGTACAAGCCGGGGAAGGCTGATGTTGTAGCCGATGCTCTTAGTTGCAAGGCTACCTTGGCTTCTATCCTTAGATCAACGAGTAGAGATATTATTTAAAATATTAAGAAGGGCATGCAATGTGATCCCGTGAAAAAACAACTTCTCATTTTGTCCCAACAAGGCAAGATGAAGAAGTTTTGGGAGGAGAATGGCTTACTCTACACTATGGGCACACATGTGTACGTTCCGAGATGGGCTAATGTTAGGCGTACTTTGATCAAATAGGGTCAGGATACTGCATGGGCTGGTCATTGGGGTGGAAGCGGACTTTGACATTATTGGATTCCTCTTATTATTGGCCTCAGATGCAAGATGATATTTAAGTCTATGTGCGTACTTGCCTCATTTGTCAACAAGATAAAGATGAAACGAGTGCGCCTGACGGACTGCTTGAGCCGCTGTCTATTGCTGAAAAACCATGGGACAACATCACCATGGACTTTATCACTTGCATGCCAAATTTGGAGGGTCCAGTACTATTATAGTTGTAGTTGATCTCTTCTCCAAATATGCAACATTCCCTCCCATGACGGGCAGTTGCAAAGCCAAGGAGGTAGCCCACTTATTTTTGCGAGATGTCGTAAAATATTGGGGTGTGCCCAAACATATTATTAGTGATCGTGATCCCGATTTAGTAGTGCATTCTGGAGGGAATTATTCAATTTGCTTGGGTCGGAGTTGCACTTCTCGACCAGCTTCCATCCTCAAACGGATAGGAAAATGAAGAGCATCAACGCACTTTTGGAGTATTATTTGCGGCACTATGTTAGTGCAAATTAAAAGGATTGGGTGAAATTGCTGGGCACCGCTCAATTCTCACATAATTTTCATCAACGCGAGGCGATGGGGATAAGTTCATTTGAGTTAGCTACTGGGCAGCAACCCAACACACCTCAGTCCTTGCCCATCAACGTCGATTTAAAAAGTACGGATGCTTATCATATGGGGAAAGCCTGAGAGGAACAAGTTTACCTTTGAGAGGTCTTATCTTGATAAGGCAGCCCAGAAAATGAAAAAAATTGCTGATCGAAAGAGGCGACCAATTAATTATCAAATTGGGGATAAACTTATGATTAAAAATTAATCCTAGGCATTTCAAGTCTCTGCGAAATGTGAATCAAAATTTGATTCGACGTTATGAGGGTCCCTTCAATATTATTGCCAAGGCAGGCAAAATTTTGTTTCGGGTGAATATGCCCCATCATTTGAAGTTGCATCATGTCTTCCATGCTAGCCAATTAAAACTGTACTTTGAAGACGTGGAAGATAAGGAGGGGCAGTCTGGTCGAGCTGATATTATTATTAGTCAACCAGATGTAGACAAGCAGAACGAGACTATTATTGATCATCAATTAGTTCATGGAAAAAGCTGGAACAATTCGAGCGCGTAGTTCCTTGTCCATTGGAAAGGAACATCATCGGAGGAGGCAACATGAGAGAAATACGAGGACTTGTGGCAGTTCCAAGAACAAGTCCACAATTATTTGCATTTATGTGGCACCGGGGTGGTCACCAAATCAGGTGAGGGAGCGTGTGCTGCCCCGCAAGAGGCTACATCAATTTCCAGTGTTTCCAGGAGCGGGGCATTTTCATATCACACCTCAACGAGTCTCAAACACCATGTCAATCTTCATCCAACTTTGGAAAACTATTTGGATACTCTTGGACGCCAATTAATGCAATTGACAACCTTGTCAAAATGAAATCCAAGGGGCTGCACCAAAGCTGATTTGGAAGTGACCTTTTACCATTTATGAAAATATTTGACTAGCCTTTCCCACAAACCTTTGAACTTGTTTAAACACAACCATATTTAACATTTTCTCTTGGGATCTTAATCCAATTTGTTTGTAAGATTTATTTTCATCTTTTATAAGTCCCAAAGGGCAACTCATTGTATTTTTACACTTGGAGAGAAATATCACAAAGAAAATTGGCACTTGCCTCTCAAAATATTCTTGCATTTTACTTTCTGTTTGGCTGTTTTGTGTGGATTATTTGTAGGCGTTTTTCTCTTGCACTTTTGTGTTAATTTGTTGTTAGGACTGAACCTTAGAGGTGCTATGCAAGCCCAACTAGGTTGTCCCACGAGCTCCTTTAAAATAGGCTCGTGGCATAATGTATACATTGGATAGTGTGGAGGATACAAATTAATGTGAAATGTCATTTGTGTAACTTGTTTTCCGAACTTTGGTAAGTTATTTTCCTCATTTTTAAGAAACTTATTTTGCAATAAAAAATATTTTCCAAATATGAAATATGTTGATGGAGATATGTCTAAATATTTCATTAAATATCGTCCCATTTGCATTAATATAACTTATTATGATGTGTAATTTGAACGTATCAGCACTCTAAACACATGATAATAACAACATTGCAGTAAAAGGGTATTTATCAATTCAACATAATGGTTTTTATCCCTGCTTGCTAATTGAGATTTTAAATACAAACATTATTTTCTTTTCTACTTTCTTAGTTATTTTCTATAGTGTTGTTTTCTTTTTGAGTTTATTGATCTGATGGATTTTTACCCATTATTGTGAATTATAAACTGACCTTACTATTCTTTTTAAGAGATTGCTACAATGCTACCACTTCCAAGTTTTCTACTTAATCAAAAAGAAAATAAATTTATTTTTACAATAACTTATTTAAATTTACTTCTAATTGTAATTCATGTAGACTTTTATAGAAGGAAGTGTATAAACAAATGAAAACAAAGTTAAACAAAGTAAAGCAAAAAAATGATAATTTTCTTATTGATTAAACTGAAAATTAAATTATTAAAACATAAATTTAAATTATTTTAAAATTGATGATGAATATCATATATTAATTAATTGGTTATCAATTTCAGGTGTTTATAGTGGTAATGGTTATAACACATGGGCTCCAATCACCTTAGCATTTATTGGATTTGCTCTTCTCAAAATCACAATGTACTATGTCAAGACTAGATAAGGAATGCTACAGGCCCAATACATATAAAATAGTGAAAATTTTAAAAATGTTAATATTTTAGCATTTAATAAGACCCCTTAGCCACACTTTCAATATTTTAAAAATGTTTATATTTTAGTTTGTTAAGTATCTGATATATGTTTTTATTATTTGCTTAATTGAAAGAATACAATTATTTAATAACAAAAAAGAGTAATATAGGGAAGAGAATATTTTTAAAAAGGAACATATCACTTAAAATTCTCATCAGTTACAAATTCAGAAATAAGCTACAGAGCAACGTCCCCCTTGTTGATCAAACTTCCGAAATTGATGTTCAAGCTTCCCTTGATAATATCAATCTCTGATGAAATGAATTCGACTATATTCCTTTTTTTCTATTTGAGACGAAGATTTGGAAACAAACATGTCTAAAGTTCGTTGACAACCAACTTTGAGAAGGAATTTCCAACTTAAATTTTTATATAATCGGTGAAATACAAATTTGACCAGGTATAAGTTAATTGCTAGTTCATTAATCTTTTTCAAATTGGTTAGAAAATGGCTATAGAAGATTTTATAATTGTAAAGCGTATCTATTTTCCTTGATTATTTTAAATTGTGTATATTATGAAAAAAGTGGAAAAAATTAATTTTCCTGGATTGTTTTAATTTTATCTTGGTTGAATACAAAATAAGAATGAATGTGGTTGTTTGAACAATCATTTTTTTTGTTTGGCTGTTTGTTTGGTTTTATTTCATTTAATTGTATCCATTATCGAAAAAGTAGTGATAATTGTACTGTATTTTATAAGTGATTGATTGGAATACAATAAATACAGGTGATACAGATACAAATATATTGACGGTCAAGTAATATAATTTGAATGATAGGGATGCAATTTTGATTAAAGAGATGCAAGTATGAAAGTAAATACATACATTTATCAATCTTGAATACAAAAACCTGTTAACCAATGTGGTTTTGTATTTATTAATGACTTGTACAATTTTTTTCGAAATACAAAGCATATACGTGGAGTATTAATTTTCTAATCATACATTTTGAAAGATGGAACGAAGAAAATTGCTACATTGATTACACAATAGAGGCAATTATGATGTAATAATATGCAACATATAGAGATTTAGTGGATGGAGTTGCTAAATAGATTGGTGTTGATTTGAGATACAATTTATATGCTTATCTTTTCGAATTTGTATGCTTATCTGTTTGTACGCTTTTTGATACATAATTTGTATTTCTTATCTGTTTTGAATACACATTTGCACCTAAATAAAATTTAGATGATGTGATACAAATTGTATATTCAAGATAATACAATTTATAATATAATTAAGTTCAAAATATATTTTTTACTTTGTAATCTGTTTGGAATACAAACATTGAATGATTGAATAGTTTTGATTTTTGTATGTTTGATACTTGGAATACAAAATAATTTGGAATCTTATTTAGTTGATGTTCTATAAATTAGGCAATGAATATAATATATTTTTGGAATACATAACAGATAAGACATATTTTTTTTTATGTTTTAGAATCAATTTCTAAATTGAATGGACTTGAATTTGTATGTAGAAGTTTCAAATATACATTTGCATTTAAATATAATTTAGATGACGTGATACAAATTATATATTTAATTGAATAAAATTTAGAATACAATTAAGTTCATAATATATTTTTTAATCTGTAATTTGTTTGGAATTCTAACAGTGAATGATTGAATGGTTTTGATTTTTTGTATGTTGGATGTTTGAAATACGAAATAATTTGGAATACTCTTTAGACGTTGAATATAATAATCAAACTTTATTTTACAGATAAGAGATGCATTTTTTTTACATGGAATACAATATTTTTGATATACAAATTTTGATTTTACTATGATTGTAAATTTGTATATTTTGATGTGTGGGATAGAAATTTTGTTAGAATTTTAAGAATACGATGCATTTAAAAATAAATAAATATACAAACCAATGTTGTATCCTTTCTGAATGAACATGAGTTTACATAAGTATATGGATACAAATATGATTCTTAAATACCTACAAGTCTTTTTGGCATACCTATTGGAATGAATAAAAATTAATAAAGAAATACAAATGTCATTGTACAAATCTAAACATGAAAACCATAATGAATACAAATACACATATAATACATATTGGAATGAATACAATTTAAGAAAAGTTAAAAGATTCTGAAAAAAAATACAATTACAATGTGAAAGAAACAAATGGATACAAATATGGTTCTTAAAGAACTATAGATGAACTTGACATACATATTGGAATGAATACAAACTGATAAAGAAATACAAGTTTCATCATATGAAATACAACATGAAAACTAGAATGAATACAAATACAAGTTTGATGTGTAAGAAGTTGTTCTTCCTCAATTTGATCTTCATTAAGTTTTTCAACTTCGCTGATAGTAGACGAAGTACCTATAATTTTCTTTTTGTTGATGATGTTGTTATTTCAAACTTGTAGAAGATTTCGCATGCGAATATGTTTATGTAGATGCTAAGATCTGCTCTCTCCAGTCATTTGAACTTCAACTTGTTTATCAACATTTTCAGCACTCATGACTCTTCTTTTTTTTGGACTGCTCTCTTGCGCTATTTTAGCCGTAGAGCCTACATTTTCAAGCAATTCTTGAGTAATACATAAATCAGACGAGGGAAAATCCCTAAAAAATTGAATATTACTTAGGATACCTCTTGTAATTCTTGTTGAATCAGACATTATAGTGACAATTGGATGCCGTCCCCAAACCTAAACACTATAAGCCAAAATTTGAAATTATTAAATATGAACACATATAAAATCCCTGAAATCGAATAATATATGATATATGAATGTTAATGTAGATTACTACGATATTTCAAATGTGAATTTAAATAAAAAAATAAAACAATTGCAGTTAAAAATAAAAAAAATAAAAAAATACGTAATAGAGGGAAACCTCAAAAGATACTTTGTGATAATGTATTTACCTTTATTAGTGCGTGAATTTTTTTTTGAATGAATTGTGAGATTTGTTAAAAAAAGTGGAGGAATTTCGAAGAGATAAATTTCTTAAACAAGGAAAGGAGAGAAAAATAGTGAAGAGCGTGCGACAGAGAGAGAGAAAGGAGAGATATGAGGTAAAATCTTAGAGAGAGGGGATAGTGGGTAATGAGGTCTTTTTTTTCTTTTTCACCGAATAGTAGGGTCAAAATGAGTCAAATGTGGACATGATTTGAGAAATAAAAGGAAAGGAAAATAATTATATTAGGATTCATTTTATTTGATAAATATTGACATTTTTAATAATTATTTTAAAATGTAGATGATATTTTTATACATGATTAATATATGGGAAAAAGGTTCGCAATATATTCAAACTTTGACCGAAATAGCTGTAACAATCCCAAACTTTGGGCAAGACCTATTACCCCTACACTATTTAATAGTGTATTTAAAGATATATAGGTGCCCATGTGGATATCATAAATATTGCATCATTATAAATAATAACTTTTCCAACTGTGCACTTATATATCTTTAAAATACACTATTAATTAGTGCATGCGAATAATAGGTCCTGCCAAATGTTTGGGATTGTTACCGCAATTTCGGTCAAAGTTCGGATATATTTCAGATCTTTTTCCCTTACTATATCGATTAATGTTTTGTACTTGTATCCCAAAGATGCTAAAAATATCTTCTTATTCTTCAAGACTTGTAAATTGTATCACAAAGATGCATAATCTTCTGTCCAATTGTAGCGACCTGTTCCCGTTGTTATGAAAAAGCCAATGGGGAATGATTTTGGCCCAGAAAACTTTTTGTAGTAACTTGGAAATTTCTAGCCTAGTCCAGACTTGGGCGAAATTTGAGTCAGCGGAGGTCTAGAGAAATATGGTAATGAACACGGGATCTAATTATGATTTTGATCACATGAGTGGATAATGAAGACGTTAAAGAGCCTGTACGGCTTTACGAAATCAAATTCAGGGGAGTAGAACTCTCGAAATTGATCTTTGCGTGAAAGGGTAGTTTCTGAACATCAAGGGTTGAAGGTGTATTGTGAAATGGGAGCTTGGAACTCAAATTCTGAGTTTATGTCTCTGTGCAAGCCGTCGGGGCGGGATTATTTCTGCCAGGGTTGGGCCGCTGTGGCGGGATGGGGTCCATCGTAGCGGGCCAGTCGTGAACTTAAGTCAGGAAAAACCCCAATTTCGTTATTTTCTGCAAAACTTCGTTCTTAAGAGCTGGGAGATGACCCAGGGTGATTTCTTGACAGTTTTCCACGACTTCTAGCACAAAAGGTAAGATTATTAATCCCCTAATCCATTTTTCGATCCGTAGAACTTAGATTCTTGGCTAATTATAGTTGGAGGAGGGTTTGGGCTGAAGTTGATGGTGGGGAAAAGCCCTAGCTGAACATTAGGATCATGAGTTTGGCCTAGGATTGATAGTTTGATTATTATCCGGGTAAATTAGGCCTTGTTTATTCATCCTTGCATAATATACTTGTGTTTAGACCAAGAACAAGCGGAAAAAATCTGGAAAGGGAAGACTCAAGTGTCTTAGAAGTATTCAAGCTTGGTTTCGAGGTAGGTGATGGTTTGATTTCCTGTTTGTGTGATATATGCCAGTTAATTGCTTCGTTGTATGCATGCATGTATGAGAATAAGGAATGTAAACCGAATCTAATGCAAATGAGTATATGTATATGAATAATTACATGCCATGAACCCATGACTTGATTGTATGACTATGAGCATTGTTCATTATGGGTGTGACTTGTGATTGTGGTTTTGCTGACTGGATCGGGTGTCACATCCTGACACATATATTGGATCAGGTGTCACGTTTCGACACATATATTAGAGCGGGTGTCATGTTTCGACACATGTATATTCGATTGTGTGTCACGTTCAGACAAACTAACAGTTTGGGTGTGGGTTCCCGGAGAGGACCACTGTGATTATATATTCATGTCTAATTGTCATTGATATTGGGAACTGTATGTTGCTCTAGAAAGGATAATTGATCTATGTATTCTATATATGTGTATACTTTGTTGTGATTGCTTGCCTATGTTTCACATTATTGAGTAGCCGCGTGATCGTACCAGTACACTGTGGTTGTGTACTGATATTGCACTTGCTCGTTCTTTATTGAGTACAAGGTATCTTCAGGCATTTACTAATCGACCTCAACTAGGAGATAATTGATCGAGATCAAATTCGAGGGTGAGCCAGTTCTTCCAGGCTACCATGAGTTCTCTTTTGTTTAGTCCATTCACTTCGGACTAAGACTAGTGCTTTAGATATTTCTTATGCTTGGTTGGGGTTGTACCCCTTTTTCTTAGACTTGTTGACATTAGAGTTTCGGTTCAATGACTTTCAGGTTCTAGGAGTTGTTTTTCGCAAATGTTTTGGTAGTTGTTTTTGTTAAACTTTTGGAGTTTATGGGAACTTTATTTTTCTTTAGACATTAAAACCTGCTTCCGTATGTTTAAAGATTCTAGTTTTAGTTAAGTTGCTTAGTTGGGTTGTAATTATGGTTCTCCCACCGGAGGGTAATGTGGGTGCCAATCATGACGGTCTGGGTCGTGACAAAGTTGATATCAGAGCCCTAGGTTCATTGATCTCATTGTACCAAAATGAGTCTAGTAGAGCTTGCGGAACGATACAGAGACGTCTGTACTTTTCTTTAAGAGGCAATAGGACTTTAGGATATCTCTCTGTCTTTTCTTGTCTCCTTTCGTGCTATGACTTGATTCCAATTGGTATCTGGTGATAAAAATTGATATCTAATCTCCTTCACTCTTCTGTCCGCATATGGTTAACACTAAATTCAACGGCGTCAGGCCCGTAGCTCCCACCAATGAACCAGCAAAGGAGTCCGTAGCCATAGGCCATGGTCGAGGTAGGGGTAGAGGAAGAGGAAGGGGTAGAGGTCAAGGAAGGGTATCACCCACAAGGAATTGAGCTCCCGTTGAAAATGCTCAATGGGAAGAGGCCCCTCCCGCGCCCCAAGAAGAGGTACAAGAGAATGTGGAAATAAAAAATGAGGAGGATGTTGGACAGGAAGAGGATGCACCGGCTAGGAATATCGGCATCCCTCCCTTAGACCTAGTGTTAGCTCAGTAGATCATGTCTTTTCTGAAGGGGTTGGCCGGCCCTGGAGTCCTTCCCACAGTGCAAGCTACTCAACCTCCGATCAACCCCCCTATTACTGCTACTCTTCCTAGGGTAAATGGAGAGTCAGGCACTAATGCCTTCTTCCATCCCTTATTAGGTCATGTGTTGGATGATAATGAGCCTGTGATGTTGACTAAGTTTCTAAAGTTGAAGCCACATGTGCTCCATAGTTCTGAGAGTGAGGACGCATATGAGTTCATTTTGGATTGTTATGAGAGGCTTCATAAGTTGGGTATTGTACATCAACATGGAGTAGAGTTTGTGACCTTCTAGATTCAGGGTGAGGTTAAGCAGTGGTGGAGAGCCTATGTGGAATGCAAATCGCCCGTCTTGCCCTCACTCACTTGGACGTAGTTTCATGCTTTGTTTCTGGAGAAGTATGTGCCCCGAACTTTGAGGGATCGCAAGAAGGATGAGTTCATGGCTTTGGAGCATGGTGGCATGTCTGTAGCTGCTTATGAGGCTAAGTTCCACACTTTTTCTAGATATGCTACACAATTGGTGACTACTGAAGAGGAGAGGATTCATTTATTCGTCAAGGGACTGAACCCTGAACTATAGGTATTGTCTGTTCACATGACCTCTGCAAGGAAAAGTTTTAATGAGGTGACAGATTTTGTGAAGAAAGTGGAAGGAGTTCGACGTGATGAGAAAGTAAAGGCCTTGGCTAAGAAGCCCAAGAGCACAGGTAACTTCCATGGTTTGTACTCCAGAAGCTCAGGTAGGTCGACACTTGCAGCCCAGCCAATTCAGTCAGCCATGTCCGCTTTTACAGGTATTTACTTGGGAACTCCACAACAAAATTTTATTCAGGATAGACAAGGAGCCGCACCTTCGGCGGACAATATGCCATGTTTTGACCGCACTTGTTATAATTGTGGAGAACCTGGGCATATGAGGAAATACTGTCCCCACTCGCACATGTTTGACCCCACGCAGCAGCAGACTAGAGCAGTGGTACCCGCATGCAACGGTAATAATGGAAGATGACGTCCATTAGGTGGTCGAGGAGGGAATCAGCGCAGTTGTGAAGGCTGGGGAAATGGTAATGCAGGTAGAGGGGCAGTGCAGCCAGGCACTGAGGTTGTCTTTTAAGATGACAGGGCTCAGTGTTATTCCTTTTCGAGCAAGAGCGAGGCAGATTCTTCTGACGCAGTGATCACATGTACTATTCTTATTTGTTACCAGATGGTTACTATTTTGTTTGATCCGGGTTCTACTTATCCCTATATGTCAGTTAAGTTTGCCTTGAGATTTGATGCGGTTTGTGATGTACTTGATGCCTCCATCCATGTTTCTACCCCAGTTGGAGAGTCTGTCATAGGCACCCATGTGTATCGTGCTTGTCCTGTTTTGTTTATGGGTTTCAGACTTGGGTTGATTTTGTTATTCTGGATATGATAGACTTTGATATAATCTTAGGCATGACTTGGTTGTCCCCATATTATGCTGTGCTTAATTGTAATGCTAAGTTTGTGACTCTAGAAATTCCGGATGGGGAAACGTTAGAGTGGGAAGGGATGTACAAGCCTAAGCCAGCTAAGGTCATATCCTCCATTCGGGCTAGGAAACTGGTGGGGTAGGGGTGTTTGGCATATTTGCCTCATATTCGGGATGTTGAGGTTGAGTATCCCTCTATTGAGTCTGTTCCTGTAGTGTCTGAGTTAAAGGAAGTGTTTCTTACCGATTTGCCTGGTATGCCTCCGGATAGGGGTATAGATTTCTGCATTGACTTGGAATCGGGTACTCGCCCCATTTCCATCCCTCCTTATCACATGGCTCTGGTAGAATTGAGAGATCTTAAGGCTCAAATTCAGGAGCTTCTTGATAAAGGTTTCATCCGTCCTAGTGCTTCTCCGTGGGGTGCTCCTACCTTGTTTGTTAAGAAAAAAAATGGTAGTATGAGGATGTGCATGGACTATTGACAGTTGAATAGGGTCACCATTTGAAATAAGTATCCATTGCCTCGGATAGATGATATTTTCGACCAATTGCAAGGTGCGTCAGTTTTATCTAAGATTGATCTAAGGTTTGGTTACCATCAGTTAAAGATTAGGCCTGAGGATGTACCAAAAATGGCATTCAGGACCCGTTATGGGCATTACGAGTTTTTAGTGATGTCGTTTGGATTGACTAATGTGCCTGCAACCTTCATGAGTTTGATGAATGGTGTGTTTAAACCATTCTTGGATTCTTTTGTTATTGTCTTTATTGATGACATTTTGGTTTATTCGAAAAGTAAGGAAGAGCATGCCGACCATCTTCGTATAGTTTTGGGTGTCCTTGGGAGACAAAAGCTATATGCTAAATTTTTCAAATGTGAGTTCTGGTTGAATTCAGTTGCCTTTTTGGGGCATGTAGTTTCAAGGGAAGGTGGTAATGGTAGATCCCCAAAAGATTGAAGCGGTTAAGAATTGGGTCCGACCTATCTCTGTGATTGAAGTAGGAGTTTTGTGGGACTCACTAGTTACTGTCGTCGGTTTGTGAAAAACTTTGCTTCCAATGCCACACATCTGACAAGGCCGACCAAAAAGGAGGTGCCTTTCGAATGGATTGAAAAATGTGAGGAGAGCTTTCAAAATCTCAAGACTCTCCTGACCATAACACCTATTCTAGCACTGCCGGTGGAAGGTAAAGACTTCATTGTTTATTGTGATGCTTCACATTTGGGTTTGGGTGTTGTGTTGATGCATGATAGGAATGTCATAGCTTATGCATCACGACATCTGAAGGTACATGAGAGAAATTACCCGACATATGATTTGGAGTTGGCAGCGGTAGGGTTTGCTCTTAATATCTGGCGGCATTACCTTTATGGTGTCAAGTGTGAGGTGTTTACTAACCATCGTAGTCTGCATCATGTATTCACTCAAAAGGACCTAAATTTGAGACAGTGAAGGTGGATGGAGTTACTTAAGGATTACGATGTCACCATCCAGTATTATCTGGGTAAGGCTAATGTGGTGACAGACGCTTTGAGCTGAAAGGCGGTAAGTATGGGTAGTCTAGCTTGTTTGGGTGTATCCAAGCGACCTTTGGCCAAGGAGATTCAAACCTTGGAGTCTAAGTTCATGCATCTGGGCATCTCACATGAAGGTGGGGTGTTAGCTAACATTGAGGTTAGACCTACTTTCATTGAGGATATCAAGGCCAAGCAGTTTGAGGATGAGAGTTTGAATGAGCTTAGAAGGAAAACAGTGTCAGGTAAGGCACAAGATGTGATTATTTATGGGGGTGGTGTGCTTAGTTTTAAGGGGAGAATTTTTGTTCCCCGAGTGGATGACTTGATTCAAAAGATGTTGACATAATCTCATGGTTCACGGTATTCCATTCAACCGGGTGTGACTAAGATGTACTGAGATTTGAAGCGACTTTATTGGTGGCCTGACATGAAGAAAGACATAGCTGAGTTTGTGGCTAAGTGCCAAAAGTGTCAGCAGGTAAATTATGAGCATCAAAGGCCTACAGGTTTGCTGCCGAGAATGCCAATTTCAGAATGGAAGTGGAAAATGATAACTATGAATTTTGTTGTTGGTCTCCCCAAGACCTTGGGGAATTTTGATTCCATTTGGGTAGTGGTTGACAGATTGACTAAGTCAACCCATTCTATTCCAGTCAGAGTAGATGATAATGCTCAACAGTTGGCTAAGGTTTATGTGAAAGAGATAGTGAGGCTGCACGGGGTGCCCCTTTCTATCATCTCAGACCGTAGTACGCAATTCACATCCAAGTTTTGGAAAAAAATTGCATGATGAGTTGGGCACTCAAGCTTTCCATCCACAGAGGGATGGTCAATCAGAGAGAACTATTCAAGTGTTGGAGGATATGTTGAGGGCATGTGTCATCGACTTTGGAGGACATTGGGAGAACTTCCTACCTATGTGTGAGTTCTCCTATAATAACAGTTACCACTCCAGCATTGATATGACACCGTTTGAGGCACTTTATGGGAGGGGATGTAGATCACCCATAGGGTGGTTTGAGGCTGGAGAGGTGAAACCTTTGGAGGTTGATTTGGTGAAAGATGCTCAGGATAAGGTGAGAAGTATCCAAGCTAAGCTTCTAGCAGCCCAGAGTCGACATAAAAAGTATGCGGACCATAAGGTAAGGGACATGGCCTTTCAGGGTGGTGAGCAAGTTCTTCTAAGGGTGTCACCCATAAAAGGAGTAATGAGATTCAGTAAGAAGGGCAAACTTAGTCCTCGATACATTGGGCCATTTGAAATCCTTGACTATGTAGGGCAGGGCCTATAGATTGGTTTTACCGCCTAGCCTATCTGGAGTCCATCCAGTGTTCCATGTTGAAGAAGTATCATGGAGACGAAGATTACATCATAAAGTGGGATTTAGTTTTGTTAGACAAAGACCTTCAATATGAAGAGGAATCGGTTGCAATTCTGGACCACAATGTCCGAAAGCTGAGGACAAAGGAAATAAAGTCCGTGAAAGTTCAATGGAAGCATCGTCTGGTTGAGGAAGCTACTTGGGAAACCGAGAAGGACATGCGAGACAAGTATCCCCAATTATTCAAAGATTCAGGTACTACTCTACTCTTGTCTTAGCCCATTTCTCTTAGTTTGTCATTCGGGGATAAGTGATGGGTAAATTGATATCTATTGTAATGACCTGTTCCCGTCGTTTTGGAAAAGCTAATGGGGAAAGATTTTGGTCAAGATTTTTTTTTGTAGTAACTTGGAAATTTCTAGCATAGGCCAGACTTGGGCAAAATCTGAGTCAGGTGAGGCCTAGAAAAATCTGGTAATGAATAGAGGATCTAATTATGAATTTGATCACATGAGTGGATAGCCAAGACGTTAAGGAGCCTATATGGCTTTGCGTAATTGAATTCAGGTTAGTAGAACTCCCAAAACTGATCTTGGCGTGAAATGGTAGTTTCTGAATGTCAAGGGTTGATGGTGTGTTGTGAAATGGGAGCTTGGAACTCAAATTCTGAGTTTCTGTCTCAATGCAAGCCGTCGGGGCGGGATTATTTTCCGCTAGGGCTGGGCCGCTATAGCGGGATGGGGTCCGCCATAATGGGCTAGTCGCGAACTTAAGTCGGGAAAAACCCCAATTTCGTTATTTTCTACAAAAATTTGTTCATATGAGCTAGGAGACGACCCATGGCGATTTCTTGACAGTTTTCCACGACTTCTAGCGCAAAAGGTAAGATGATTACTCCCCTAATTCATTTTTCGATCCGTAGAACTTAATTCTTGGGTAATTATCGTTGGGGGAGGGTTTTGGCCTGAAGTTGATGGTGGGGAAAAGCCTTAGCTGAACATTAAGATTATGGGTTTGTCCTAGGATTGATAGTTTGATTATTATCCGGGTAAATTAGGCCTTGTTTATTGATCCTTGCATAATTTACTTGTGTTTAGACCAAGAATAAGCGGAAAGAATCCGGAAAGAAAAGGATCAAGTGTCTTAGGAGGATTCAAGCTTGGTTTCGAGGTAGATGATGGTTTGATTTCCTATTTGTGTGATATATGCCGGTTAATTGTTTTTATTTTTTGGTAATAACAAATATTATTTCCAAAGAGCAATGTAAGTACAAAGAAAATGCAAATCTGGACAACCCCAGCCTTGCAGATCAAATCATTCAACCATTAAAACTAGCTATGGGTAGTAATCTAGACTACTCAAATCACTAACTAGTTTTGCCTTCCTCCCTCCTCTAATGTGAAATTCCTTGACAATCATTCGTACAAGAACACCAACTGGCCTCAATTTGTTCTGAAATATTCTATTGTTCCTCTCCTGCCACACTGCATAAATACTTGATGCTAGAGCCATTCAAAATATTTCTGCTAATGCATGTTTTCCTTTAAAATGCCTCAGTGCCCATTAGTGCCGACAAAATGAGCCCATATTTTGGTAACCCGCCCAATCCGCCCATATTTAATGGGTTGGGTGAGTGACTTTTTATATGGGTAAAATATGGGTTGATACCCATATTCAACCCATAAAAATATGGGTAATATGGGTAAAATATGGATTTGCCAAATGAGTTAAGCTTCTAACTTTTATTCCCTCAAAATTCATGATATTACCAAATATATTGTAACTTCTCTTCCTTTTTATGCTCTTCTATAAAACTAATTATTTTTCTCTATAATTGAAAATGTGAAGTATTTGGCCTTCCAAAAATATCTATTTTAAATGTACATTTCTTTTGTTAATTATAATTATATATATTTTTTGTTTAATTTTATATTGGATAATAAATAATAGTGTAAAATAAGCAAATCATGTACTAGTATTGACATTGCTTAAAGTGCATTAAGCATGTTTTAGGGTGTGTTTGGTATGAAGGAAAACATTTTCACCCCTACCCTCGACCCCCACCCTTACCAGCCCCCACCCCCAATAAAAATTTTAAGTTTATTTTTAAAAATATTTTGAATTTCAAAATTTTATTTTTTAACCCCTATCCTCGACCCCCCACCCACCCCCTACCAGTCCCCCCCCACCCCCAAGAAAAATAATTTTAAGTTTGTTTTTAAATTTTATTTTTAATTTCAAAATTTCATTTTTTCATCCCTACCATCGACCCCCACCCCCAAAAATTTGAAGTTTGTTTTTAAAAAATATTTTCAACTTCAAATTTTTATTTTTTCACCTCTACCCTCCATCCCCCCCAGCCCCTATCATTCCTCTCCCCCCTCCCTCCTCCCCAACCCCAAAAAAAAATTAAAGTTTTTTTTTTACTTTTATGATACAATAAAACTAAATGAAACATTTTCAACATATTTCATCTAAAAAAAGACTAAAATATTTTCTCCATGTTGAATTCTTAAGTAGAGTACTATTTATTCATGAAAATTAAATATGGGCAAACTAGTATTTTACCCAACCCATTTGTTACCCAATCCATTTTTACCCATATCAAATATGGGCGGGTTGAATTATTACCGATTTTATGTTGACCCATTTTCAACCCGCCTAAATTTGACCCAACCCGCCCATTTGCCACAATTAGTTCCCATGTTATTTCCTCTTTCCACCCTAACACTTGTCATCCATTGCAAGATCTTTCTCCATAATGTTGCCGAATACCCGCATACAATGAACATATGCTCACTACTATCCATCCTTGAGCTGCACAATACACATCTCGAGTCATCCACTATTCCCCAAGCAGCTAGCCTTTCTCTAGTTTGTAGTCTCTCATTTAGGGCCAAGTATAGTATGAAGGTCCACCTAAGTGCTGCTGCATTGTTGCATATTAATCTTCTCCACTCTACTTTCGGGAAATCCCCTCTCATCCTTATATACATCTTCTTTACAGAGAAGATTGGTGATCTCGAGATCTCCTCTTTATTCCATCCAACCTCCTCATAGTACTTTTTAGCTTTGAGAATCTTTTGAACCATCCAAGATGCTTGCTTTGGTTGTGCCTCCCATATTGACCCATTCTTACCATAATATATATGCACCCATTGCATCCACATTTTATCTTTTTTCTTGCAAAGACTCCACACCAATTTACATACAACTACGTTGTTCCATGTGGCAATGTCTAGGAAATTCAGCCCTCCAACAACTTTGGGCAAACAAAATGTTTCCCAAGCAATCAGTGCTTTCCTGGATGTATCAGCTCGTCCAGACCAAAGAAATTTCCTGCATATGGATTCTATACACTTGATCACCTTCTTTGGCATAACAAATATTTGAGCCCAAAAAAATTGGATTGAAAAGAGCACACTTTTAATTACTTTAACCCTGCCTGCATAGGATAGAAATCTGGATGCCCAAATATGAACCCTTGCCATAATCGTTTCAATCAGACTTTGGAATTGGACAATAGATGTTCTACTGGAACTAAGAGGTACCCCAAGGTATCTTATAGGTAGTGTATCTTGTACAAAGCCCAAAATATTTAGTATTTCCTACTGTATATCTTGTGCCACACCCCCAAAATAAACAAAGCTCGTATCTCCATTCGCTTCTAAGCCTGAAGCCTTCGAGAATGTAGTAAAGAGTTCAAATAATAGTGTTACTGATGTGGTGTCTCCTCTGCTGAATAAGAGCAGGTCATCAACAAAACTTAATTGTATCACATTCATCCTGGCCCACCTTGGGTGATAGTTAAAATCTGGATTGTGCTTAAGTTGCTTTAAAAATCTTGTGAGATACTCCATAGAAAAACAAATAGGAATGGTGATAAAGGATCACCCTGTCTCAGGTACTTTTTAACATTAACAGGTACACTAGGATGCCCATTAATCAAAATGGAATAAGAGACAGTTCTAACACATTGCATGATCCTATGTCTGAATTGTTCAGGAAATTGTAAGCATTCCATCACTTGTTCCAAAAACCCCATTCAATTGAGTCGTATGCTTTCCGCATGTCTACTTTCATCATGCACCTTGGGAGATACTCTTCCTTCCATACCCTTTGACCAGTTCATGGCTAAGAATAATATTATCATTGATTAGTCTTCGAGGAACAAAAGCTGTCTGGTTCCTGTCCACTAGGCATTCCATCACTTGTTGTAGTCGACTTGTCAATACCTTAGAAATAATCTTATAAATAAGAGTTCAACATGATATTGGTCTACTGATGTTTTGCGTAATCAATGACACAACTTACAGTACGAGTGTCTACGATCGTGCAATAGTATAGTAACCCAATCAAGGGTTGGGGTCGTGTCCCGAGGGAGCGGTTTTGAGAATTAATAGAAAAATAAAATTTGTTCTAACTAGTCGTAGCTAAAGATATTAACGATTAAAAGCATTGTAAATTAAAGGGGGAC
Source organism: Solanum chiquidenum (assembly GCA_029582725.1). NCBI lineage: Eukaryota > Viridiplantae > Streptophyta > Magnoliopsida > Solanales > Solanaceae > Solanum > Solanum chiquidenum. Next base: position 22,048 of record JAJOOS010013358.1, read on the forward strand.
ACAAAAGTGTCAATTAACAATGGGGGTTTTGTCACTAGTAAGTAAAAACAACAAAAAAAACAAAGATTTCTAAATAATGAGAGGGGATTTTTGGGATGTGACAGGAATACGGATTAATCTAAATTGTTGGGTACATGCTTTAGATAGAAAATTTATAGAGTAATAGTGACTAGGCTAAGCTTTACGTGGGAATAAATTCTCTCTCGAGCAACTTACCCCGTTTCAAATGGGTTCCGCTTGGACACCCACTTGCCGCATGAAGACCAGCCTACGCCTTACCCCACTCACTCTCTCGAGCTGAGTGTTAGGATATGGGACTAGGGTTCACTCTCTCGAGCTGAACCTCATGTCGACCCACTCCTTAGGCCATCAATGTAGTAGTCTTGGTTTCGCGACTTCTCTCTCGAGCAAGCCAAAAACACATAAATAAACTTGTATTTGCAACTACAAATTTGTTAAATTTATCCACAACTACTAGAAGAAATCACCATTAAACTACATCTAATCTATCAGCAAGCAAGACCCAACAACAATCTTAACCCATATTTGCTAAATCACACCCAAAGAATTGAGGTTTTTAGCCACACATCAAGAGATAGAAATTTATACCTAAATGAGCTTATATTCAAATGGGTATGAAGATTTAAGTCTTGTTACTGGCCAAAAATGAAGAATCCAAGAGACACAAGTCCAAATCCTTGGAGATGAAACCCTCTTCTTCTTCAAGTTTTCAAACCCCTCTTAAACTTAGAGAGAAAATAAAAGGTACTAAAAACTATATTAATTTGTTCCACACTTCAAATCTGATACTAAAATCTAATCTCTCAATGAGTATTTATAGTTTTCAAAAAATTGTGCTGCAGCGGATCATTCGACGACATTAGTCGGAATCGCCGATTCACCCTTTGGTGCAGTTCGTCACCGTCTTGCGCCATCCTTCAACATCGTCATGCTCTGGGTCATTGGGCGACTTGGTACTGCCTCGCGGAACTGTTCGGCGATGCGCCGACTGCTTCATTTTTCTGCCGACTTGATCCTTTCCATCAGGGCTCAGTACACTGGAACAAAAGGCGAAGTAAAACCCTTCAGTGACTCACCAAGTGGACTTGACGATCTTCAGGCCTTCATTTCTTCGTTCTTTTCCACCTTTTTTCATTCCTTTTTGCGACGTAGTGTCCATGCTTTCCTTCAAACTTCAAATACATGAAACTTAAGTGTTTTCATCAGATATTGAGATAAAATAAGCATTTGAGGACACAATTTCTCCTAAATAATATAGCCCTAAATGAATCCAATTTATGGACTCATCACCTACACTTAGTGATCCTAATAGGATTTGGGATTTTAGGAATTAAAGTGACAGTAGTACAGTTGATTGCATTGTACATGACTCATGTTTGGAAGAATTCTTGAACATCTTCTATTATGTCTTCTCCAATCATAGTCCATGCCTTTTTGAAAAATAGTGCATTGAATCCATCACCCCCGGGGCTTTATGATCATTTATCCCCTTCAAAGCATCCACCACCTCCTCTTCAGATAAAGACTTCACTAGTAGCATTTGTAGGTCTCTAGTCAATACTTCTCCATCTTTCATTATTAAAGGATTGACTATAGGAAATTGTTCAGAACAAGACCCTAAGAGTGGTTTATAATATCCAACAACTTCTTTTGCTATTTGTGTATGCTGAGTTACCACCACTCCTGTTGATGTTGTTAACCCGTTGATCCTATTGTGGGCTGACCTTTGCTTTAAGTTTGCATGGAAAAATGCTGTGTTCGCATCTCCTAATTTAAGCCACTGCACCCTTGATTTTTGTCTCATGATAATTTCCTCCACATTTAACCATTTCTCAAGCTGCAATTTTATTTGTTTTTCAGTTTCTATTTTCTCCATAGGTTGTCCTGGTGCTCTCATATCCTCCTGAGCCATAGCAAGTTGATGTCTACAACTATTAATTCTCTCTTCCACTCCTTCAAATTAAGTTTCATTCAAATGTTTCATAGATTTCTTAATGTATTTAAGGTTTCTCCGAATGTCTGCCATTCTACACCTTCCCCTCCTCTTAGACCACACTTTTTCAATAGTTTTAAGAAATTTCTCATGGCCAGCCACATGATTGAGGAACTTGAAAGGCCTCAGACTTGTATCTTCATCTTTTTCTAGATATAAACTCAGAGGGGAATGATCAGAGCATCTGGGGTCTATAATGAAGAGCTCATGTAAGGCCATTATCATCATCCATCTAACATTCACCAGTCTCGAGTCAATAGTGCTGTATGTATGGCCATTTGTCCAAGTATATTCTCGACCACTAGATCTTAGTGTTTTCATTCCCGTATCCTCTAAAAATTCATTGAAATCTCTCAACTCAGATTCTGTTGGAGTACCACCATTCACTCTATCCTCCACTGCTCTAATTACATTATAATCCCCCATGTCAAGCCATTGTTCTTGCTCCTGGATGTGGATGCTCCACAAATCAGTCCATAGTCCCCTTCTGTCACCTTGTGTATGTAATCCAGATATAACAGTAAAAGCAAATGTGAGGTTAGAGGCTTTAATTTGAACTGTTGTGTGTATGAATTATGCAGACATAAATTCTAAGCTAATATGAGTGTATGCAAGATTCCATATCACCCATATTCTTCCCCTGTCACTATAATCATAGTTGTCCAGCCACGACCATCCAGGCGCAATCTTCCTCATAACCTTGCTTACATGTTGTTCTTTTATTTTATGTTCTAGTAGTACTAAAATACTAACATTATTTGTAGTGATGAAATTTCAAACCTATTGTTGCTTGTAGACTTTATTAATCCCCCTAATATTCCATGTAACTAGCTTTATGTAGGTAATGATTGCGGAGTTGCAGTGATCTACACCACATAATAGATTCATTGCCCTCTTCCCTGATCATCTAGCACATTGAAATCATTCACACTATTAACACATGCACTAAAAAAGGTCTCTGTACAATTCTTGCTGTAGATTTTCCTCTTACCTCCCTCCATTTATCGGTCTCCTTTTCTTTGGTCAGCTCCCCTTGTCTCTGCCTTAAGTTCACTGCTGGTATGTGCATTTCTACCGGGGGTGTTTGGCACTCATTCAACTGTAACCCTATATGATCAACATGATTTGGCAATTTCTTGGCCTGGTCATCCCATTTAGGGTGCCATTCTTGAGGGACATGTGGCTTATCCTTCCGAACAATGGGTTTGGTTTGTACATTAGGTGTGCATTTATGTCCAACCTGGTGACACTTTGGACAATATGCAGGTATCCATTCATAAATCACCTTCTGATAAAACATTCTTCGATTTGGATCCTCCACTCTAACTGAAAGTGAGAGTTCCTTTGTGATATCAAGCTCAGCAAAGGAGATTCTAGTTACCTTCGTTGTGCATTCATTAGCATACAAAGGCAATCCAAAACCACTACTAATTCTTCTCAATGATTGAATTTCCCATAATTTTAAAGGAAGATTTGGGAATTTTACCCAAATTGGAATTGTTTGCAGGACCTCTTAACTGAGATCAATATTCGAAGACCAAGTTTTTGCAATAATTGTCATGTTGTTCAACATGTGTGGTCCTGAGTATAGCATCTCATCTCTATCATATAAGCTAGCAAATTGTACAAGGAAACACCCATCATTGTGATGATACACAATAGGTTTAGTAATGTAGTTCCATTGTGCAACAATGTATCTCTCCATGCTTGCAATTGTAGGAGCTGCACCGACTACATACAAGATCAGGGCATTCTTCCATTTCTGCCTCTCCAACTCCACCTCCTTCTTACAGAGTTTCACAACTTTCTCCCCATTCTGCAGCATTGGTGCGATAAAATTTAGCGTCATCCCTTTAGGAGCTAATCGATTACTCTGAAATAGATTCGTCCAAGCTTCTTTTCATTTTCCAGTCTCTGGCGGTTCCTCCAGCACTGGTGTCAACATCTAAGCAGGAGTTTGTTTCATTGATTGGTTGTCCATTCCACGATCTTCCTAACTATTGCTCTGGTTTGACGATGACATTTGGGTACGTAATTTCATATTAGGAGAAGAGGTCGACCCCATAATGGTGGGTGACCTCGGGTTTTGCTTTACAACAGCTGCTGCTAGTTTTTCTGGCCTCCTGCGATGAATGTTGTATCTTATTGATTGCTTTCTTTTGTCGTCTCTTCGCCATGCCATCGCCGGCTCATGGAGTTGCACCACTCAGTGAGTGATAACAAGGGTCACATAGTTTCAACAATTGCTTCGTTGTATGCATGCATGTATGAATGAGAATAAGGAATGTAAACTGAATCTAATGCAAATGAGTATAAGCATATGAATAATTACCTGTCATGAACCCATGAGTTGATTGTATGACTATGATAATTTTTCATTATGGGTATGACTTGTGATTGTGGTTGTGCTGACTGGATCGGGTGTCAAGTTCCGACACATATATTGGATCGGGTTTCACGTCCCAACACCTATATTGGATCGGGTGTCACATTTGTATATTGGATTGGGTGTCACGTTCCGACACACTAACAACTTGGGTGTGGGTTCCATGAGAGGACCACTGTGATTATATATTCATGTCTAATTATCATTGATATTGGGAACTGTATGTTGTTCTTGAAAGGATAATTGATCTGTGTATTTTGTATATGTGTTCATACTTTGTTGTGATTGCTTGCCTATGTTTCACATTATTGGAGTAGCTGCGTTATCCTACCAGTACACTGTGGTTGTGTACTGATACTGGACTTGCTCGTTCTTTGTTGAGTATAGGGCATCTTCAGGCGGTTATTGATCGACCTCAGCTAGGAGATAACTGATCGAGACCGAATTCAAGGGTGAGCCAGTTCTTCCAGGATGCCATGAGTTCTCTTTTGTTTAGTCCATTCTCTTCAGACTCAGACTAGTGCTTTAGATATTTCTTATGCTTGGTTGGGGTTGTACCCCTTTTTCTTAGACTTGTTGAAATTAGAGTTTTGGTACAATGACTTTCAGGTTCTAGGAGTTGTTTTCCGCAATTGTATTGGTAGTTGTTTTTGTTAAACTTTGTGGAGTTTATGGGAACTCCAGTTTTTTAGACATTTAAACCTGCTTCCGTATCTTTAAATGTTCTAGTTTTAGTCAAGTTGCTTTGTTGGGTTGTAGTAATGGTTCTCCCACAGGAGCATAGTGTGGGTGCCAATAACGACGGTCTGTGTCGTGACACCAATCATAACTACTCTTTTTTTTAACTCCACAAAGATTGAAGGAGGCTGAACTTATCTTTCCACAGTTGGCCAGAACACAAAAAAATATAATTAATTCAAGAATAACTCAAATAGAAAGCAAAATCATGAAACGAAACATTTTGAACTCATCAAATAAAATTGCCAAGTGCTGATTAGGATAAAAGTAAAAAATGATTTGACTTTTCATAAGTTGGAACATTATACCAAAGAAAGCAATGATAATAATTTTGTCCTAAACGTAATGTGTACCCAAAAGGAATCAGTCACCATTTCCATAGGATTAACAGTCAATTTATCTCATCATTTCTAGCAATAATTGTTGGAAAGTCATTTTTTGGGTCATATGTTGCATTATTTTTACAAGGTTTAAATCATATACAATGATGTCATTTTCACTCTTTTTAATACGATACAAATAATTTGTTGATAATGTATCCAAAAGGAGTCTAAATCAATGAACCAATTGACAGGATCAAGTTGACTCAAGGCTAGAGAGGTCAGTGCTTTGTGCTCCTCCACCACCAAAGCTAAATATTATACATACATATATGATTGATAAAGAAACATAGAATTAGTCTGAGAGGGAAAGTCGCTTTTAATTAATACTAACAAGTATTAAACAAAGAAGAGCATAATTAAGGCTGCACTAAAGTTACTTTCAATGATAACAATATTTTATTGATTTGATGCATGGTCAACAACAATAACAAATAGTATGTCAACAACAATATTTAGCACATGATTGTTCATTAGCCACTAAACAAAAAATATTTAAAATGGAACTACAGTTGTTCAAATCTTTTCGACAGATAAAAAAAAACTAAACCGTAAAACATATTGACATCAAAATAGTAAAAGTGTGCACTAGGGTGAAAACGAATTGACATCCAAATTTGGGGACACATAATCATAATAAATACTAAAATTGTAGTGTTGTATTTGACAAACTTGTTGAGATTTGAGTAATCCTCATTCCCTCTTGTTAGTTTTTTTTAAAAGGGGTAAAACTGAACAATGCGGCAAAAAATATAACATAATGTTTCCAGGTAAATATCAAGATCATGGAAGGATAGATAGAGAAAAAATACAAGTTTATTGGCCATGTTTTCAACTACATTAATTGCTTCTTTAACTGAATGTCTTAGTTGGAATTGATACACATCCTGCATAGTAATTCATATAAATCTGATTTAGAAGGCGTACAAAGGGAAAATTATTAATGCAGGCTATACATTTCATAAGACTAATCATCTTACAATATAACAACTTTGTTACAAGATAGTCAAAAGTGCATGTGTCTCGTTATATCGATCTTAGCTAAAACCTACTTAAACCTAAAGGCTTGTCCCATTTATCCTGTTTGTACTTTATGATCCCCCACTCAAAAAACGCTTGTTGCTCAAGCAAGTGTTAAAGGAGGTTCCATCGAAAAGTAGTGCACATCAAGGAAATGGAAGGATTGCCGCTCTCTATCTTAAACCTAACTCTGCCTAACTTGAATGGACGAAGTTTCAAATGCGTGAAGTGAGAACTCTCTCTCTCTCTCTCTCTCTCTATATATATATATATATATATATATATATATATATTGAAGTGGTCTGGTTTAGCCTCAACTTTTGCATCATTACTACTAAGAGGCATCTCTAGACCATCTTAGGTCTTACAATGTTTTTTTGCACTTTGATTAGAATTCTCTGCTACTTTTGATTCAGTTATGTATAAGAATGTCACGATCCGAGCCTACACCCTGGACGTGGCCGTCACTAGAGAACCATTGCTGGTCCCCAAGAGAACCCTCATCCTGGCTGGCTACAAGCGGAAGACTAACTCAAGCATAAAAAAACTTAAAACTGAAATAAATTCAATAAACTCGAATACTCAATCTTTTTAAAAGTCTGTACAATACTCAAAATAAAAGTAAATACAGATCTCCTCAAATATGTCTATCTATTAAGCCTCTACTATTACAGAAGGATATCGGAACAAGACCCACGACATCTCAAAACTACTAACTGTAATAAGAAGGTGAAGTCCTACGGAATATAAGAAGGCTCACCAAAGCTGACTGGAATATCCCATGACTGTTGATGATCCTGAATACTTGTATCTACATCATGAAATGCTGCAGGGCAAATGGCTCAGTACATGGAATGTACGAGCATGTAAGAGGAATTCTAAAGCATAAACATAAGCTTGAACTTGATAAAAAGGAAACATACTTACCTCTTCTCAACTCACTCAACTAAACTCAACTCAAGAATAAAATACTCAACTCAAAGATTAGATACTAAACTCAAAGATGTGATACTCAACTTAAAGGTACTCAACTCAAGATACTCAAGGATAAAGCAACAATAAAACATACAATATATAGAAAACCTTTAAAACAGTGGATAATAACTCAATTATATTGAAGAATACAATAATAACTCAATTTGTATATAAAAATACAATATAACTCTATGGGAGATTCTCTAACCAAAAACCATCACTATAAACTATTTGATGATACAATGTCTCGCCCGCTGCCAGAACTATCCTATACTTTGTCGGTGTGTAGAACCTGCTACTAAGTGGATCCACTAGTCTATGCTTAAAAGCATTAAGGAATCATCTAAAAAGTATGACCCTTTCTACCCACGTTGGCTACATGGTTTATGGGGGTGTAAGTTGTATGAACTCTCCCCCATATTAGTGCTCAATACTACTCCCAAAAATATACTAGCTCATATGTTTACAAGCATAACTCTTTTTTTGTTTTGAGATTATTACTCAAAAACCTTTCTCTTAAAAGAGATGGTACTCAAATTGCTCAAAACTCTTTTCAAAATCTCAGTTTCCTCTCATCTTAAATGTAAAGGCATTTACTCTTGGGAATAATTAGTTCTCATATATCATTTTAAAGAAAATGAACTCAGCTCTACTCTTCCTCAACTCAATGCTCAAGTCTCTAAATCAAGTTTTAAAACAATTTGTAAAAAGACATCTTAAAATAGGGTTCATGCCAAATTATGGACGTGAACGACTAAATTCAAGGTTTTCAATAACCATGCATAGAACTCAATACTTGGAACTCAACAACTCTAGAACTCAAGGAGTCAATGCTACTACTCATCTCAAGAGTGCGCAACTCGGAGGGGTCATGTGGAATTATGGGCATGAACTACTCAACTCAAGGGCTCAATGATACCTCTCATCTCAAGGCTGCTCGACTCGTAGGGTTCATGTGGAATTATGGGAATGAACTACTCAACTCAAGGACCTTCATGGGTAACATGTAGTAGCCCCATGATTAGGAATATAATCCCAAAATGATCAGGAACTCAATAGTCAAGACTTAGAACTTGAAGATACTACTCCTTTCAAACATACTCAAATGATGGAGTTCATGTGGTATTTATGGGCATGAATGACTCGACTCAAGGGTCTAAATAACAATATGAAACTCATGTATACGACTCTTCTCATTCTCACACTTACTTCCTCAAACCTCAGTTTAAAACTCAAGTGTTGTCTTTGAAAAACTTTTCAAGATTTATAACTCAAAATAGGGTTCATACTGAATTATAAACATGAACAAATCAACTCAAGGATCTCAATAAAAATGTAGAAACTCAATAATCAGGAATATAATTTTTAAAAGAACCATGAACTCAAGAACTCAAATCAACTTATCTCAAGAATACTAAAATTTAGGTGTAGAATCCTAGATTTCTCTTTTACTGATTTGAAAGAAGATGTAGGGTGTGAGGATGAACTAGTCCAACACTATGATAGAGTTACATACCTGGAAGAACAAGGTTCTTGAAGAATCTTGAAGAAGAACTTGATTAGAAGACTTGAAACTCTAGCTAGAAGGTAAACGATCAAGAAAAGCTTTCTCGAGATTCTTGAATTAGTTTCTTGAAATCTCTAGGGCCAAGAAGTATGATTTTTATTTGTGATTCATAATTGTATGGAGGAATTTGAGTTGAAAAAAATAGAATTCTTGGAGAAAGACTTACCTTGAAGAAGAATCTGTTAAAAGATTGAAAAGATCTTGAATGAAGTCTTCTACTTTGATTTTTCCTTAGGGTTTGACAGAAAAGAGAATGATGGATTAAAAGATGAAAATCTGATTGTTTTGAGCCTTTTATTAGTCAAGAATTTTGTTTAGGGTTTTCTTGGAGGTAAAAAGATAAAAACGACTCTTTTTAATGTTTTTCCGTCTGCTAATTTGTAACAACACTGTATCAGGTTACTAAAATGGTCATAACTTTTTACTCAGAAATTGGATTGATGCGAAATTGGTGGAGTTGGAAAGTAGATTCAAATACCTTTAATGTGATAGGTTAAGGTACATGTAACTCTTTATATTCTAAGAGATATTATTGTTTGAAGTTGACATAAGTAAAATCTTAGATCAAAACTTAATCGATAAGGAAACTTCAAGAACAATTATCAAAAACTCATCAAGAAATTAAATTGCTCAATATTTATGGATAGATTCGCAAAAGAAACTCATGATTGGCGTGTGGGTGAACAAACCCAACACTATGGAAGCTTACATACCTCAAAGAACTAGGTTCTTGGCGAAATCATGAATTTCTTGAACGAACACTTGAAACTTTGAATTTTTTCTCCTCTTGAATCTTCTCTCTAAAACCCTAAACACTTTTGGGGATGAATGAAACTGATTCTAATCACTTTAGACCCTTAATTGGGTGTAATTCGCGTTAAGAATAAGTGGGGGTAAGGAAAGACTAAAATACCCCTCTTATTTTTGGGTAACTTTCCTTAAATAGACAGCTTGACTTCAAACATGCATATCTCCCTCATATGAGCTCGAAAATTAGGAAACTCGGTGGCGTTTGAAAGAGGATTCAGAGATATCTCATTTGATATCTTATGGGTCTCCTAACTCATCTTGTACTGAAAGTTATAGTTGTTTGAAGTTGACCCAAAATTTAAAAGAACTTAGGAGGAATGACTTGAATGAACTCTTTTTTTTTTTTTTGGAACTCAAGGTGCTATATCTAGTGACCTGACCTTAATACTTAAGAAATTTTAAATTCCTTGGTAAATCCTAGTCCCAATGTAGGAGGGTTCGAGTTTTAGTTCAAAAATTTTCTGGGGTGTTACAAAGAAGAAGCAACAACCTAGAGGAAATCAGAACCTGAAACTACAATGCATTTTTTCCTTTAGCAAAAAGATATAAAGCATATGAGGGATGAATATTTGAACCTACAATATAGTTAGCAATGTCAGTAAACGTGGTGTAGTCTTCATCTAAAATATTACTCTTCATCTAGTCTTTGAATGCACAATAGCAACATGTTGAAGAAATACAAGTACAGTTAGCATATTAAGATTTTTTAAGGGAAGATCACTTACGACTATGAGCACAACTCAGATTATTCATTTTTGAGTTTCAAGCCTTGCAAGCTTTCAAAGTATTATTTATTCATATTCAAATAGACTTCCTCTTTTAAAATAAAAAGAGTCACAACATGTCTCTAGACTATCTACAATTATTGTCTGCTACAAACAACTAGAATATATACCACAAATAGCTAGACATCCACACTCAACAACAACTCACTTAATTTAAGATGGGTCAACAAACAAAGAAATTTGATGGTAGGGCTCAAGTGAGTGCAATAGAAAAGTCTAAGAAACTACAATAGTACAACCTTCAAGTTGAAGTTGGTTCATTGATACGCTCAAATTACATCTCCCTAAAGAAGTATAAGCGATCGTTGTCAAATAAAGAACCCAACTTGTAGGTTGGGGTCGATCCCATGAGGAATATGGTTCAGACTTAAACTTAACTCACTATTATATCCGTTTAGTCAAACTATTTCCGAGACAAGTAAATAAAGGGGGGACTTGTGTAAGCAAATAACTAATTGTTGTTTAAGTAAAACGTGAGCAAGATTCAAACTTTGTTGTCATCAATGAGAGAGAAAAACTAGGGTCTATGTGAGCAAGATTCATGTTTTGATTATAAGAATTTATGAACTTACGTTTAGAGTAGAAGAAAACCAAAATCTCGAACTTAATTTCAAAGCAAGAATCTAATAAACCAAAATATGGAAATCAAATTGCCAAAGTTTGCAAGTTAATTCTCAAGAAAATATCAAGAACTAAAAGTAAACAATAATGTCTAACCCCCAAAAACGAGGTTTACATGCCCTATTTATATAAAAACATGTCCTAAACAAAAGGGAAACAAAATAAGGAAATAAACTTTCTGGACGCGGCTTCGATCGACGAGCTTGACCTATGGAGCGTGGGTTGACCTACGGTCCGTAGGTCCCCTCCGTTGGTCAACACTTAGAACTTTTTCCACAGAGGATGGAACTTTCATTCTCATATACAAACGATGGACGTGCAGAACGGACCGTAGGTTGACCTACGGTCCGTGGGTCCTCTTTCGTGGCTCCACACTTAGTATTTTCATTAGGTACTGGAACTTCAACTTCTCTGAATCATTCGACGGATGTGCAGGACGACCCGTGGGTCGACCTACGATACGTCACTTGCATTCGTGGTTCCACTCTTAGTCAGAATTCCTTGATGCTCCATCTATGCCACCCATTGACGGTCCTTCAAAGGACCTACGGTCCGTAGGTGACCTCCGTGGGTGGCTCCTTCTGCAGATTTTCAGCTGTCATCTTACTCTACCACGTCCAAGCCTATTTCCTACAAGCATGATACAAAACACATTATTTCTAATACAAAATGGGCCTAGACACACACAACTCTTAAGTGAAATGTAATAAAAATACCGTAAACTCACGGTATATCAACACCCTTCAACTTAAACATGTTGTTTGTCCTCAAGCGACACATTAACACTCTAAACGACACTTGTGTAGAAGTAGACATACAAACTCAAGCAATCACATGGCCATTTCCATCCATTCCATTTTCTCAGTGCAAATCTTTTCTCTTAGACTCAACAAGCCAACTCATACGGATCAAAACATGACATAGATCGACCAATAGACACCACAACATACACCATTCACAATCACTAATGTATCAATTTTCCAACAATGTAACTTGTGCCCTCACTTCAAAAGAAATCCTCTTTTCACTCACAAGAGATATGAGTTTCAAGTTGTTTTTTAGGATTCGTTCAATACTCATGCTTAGAAGTGACTTCAAGTACAATTAGTGCTCAATACTATAGGCTTGCCCGTATTTTCACTGCTTAGACTGTCCAAACTAGTTGCTAGGATCACTAAAGACTTGCTTAGCTTGTAATGTAGGCTCAGGGTCAGGTGTGGTACATTTGGGTACTTTTTAGTGACTTTCTGCCCTCCTTGACATTACATTGCCTTTTTTTTTTTACCTCTTTTCTCAACCTATTATTGACATCCTTTCATTTTACTTTATTTCCCTTGACTCTTTTCAACACAGATGTGACCTTTGACTCTTTAGCTCATATTTTTCTATTTATTTTTTCTTTATTTCTTTCCGCACTTTTGTTATTTATATTTTGCTTCTTTTGCACAAACTCACATCTTTTTAATTTCCTTTTTCATAGCCACCCTCAACTTATGTTTTTTGCAGAGTTGAGGTGCACAATATCCGATGTCGGACCAGGGCCAAGATCAAAGTAACTTTTGAATTAGCCACCCTAAACTTAGACTTTTGGCCAAAGTCAAGGTGCACATGTCAAGGTGAAGTCGTTTACCTTTTAAGTAATTGAAGTAGGTGAGTGTGATGATGCAATAGACTCCTTTTCTAGCCCTTTGACACCAAACCCGAAATTGTGGAATCGTTGGGGAATGGAAATGAGGGATTTGAAAGAGAAAAATAATGATTTGGGAATTTGGCGAAGTGAATGGGGGAGTGATCTGTGGGATATTGTGATTAAATGGAGTGATTGTGGGAGAGAAAGGGTTTAAAAATGGTTGGGAGGGAGTTTTGAATGTCGGAAATGAATTAAAAAAGAAAAAGTTTTATTTTATAAGGTGTCCGGGTCGGGTCAGGCAAACCCTAACTTTGGACCCCCGAGACCCCCGTCTATGGTCCATGGGTCCATCAACGGACCGTGAATGGCGTCCGTAGACCCTAGGTAAGTGTTCTAAAAATTCTAAGTGTCAGAGTGACCTAGTTGGGTCCAAAGTAAGGGTCTCTGATTTCCCCATGTAGATCTTGATCCTCTGCCCGTTCACTTTGAACCTTGTTTCTTCCTTGTTCTCAAGCTCGACCGGTCCATGTGGAAACACTTGAGTGACTTTGAATGGCCCGGTCCACTTGGACTTGAGCTTGCTAGGAAACAATCTCAGCTTTGAGTAGAATAAAAGCACTAGATCACTCACAACAAATTCACACTTTTCAATCTTTTGATCATGATACTTTTTCATGTTCTCCTTGTACAAGACTGAACTTTCATAAGCTTTTAGGAGAAACTCATCAAGCTCATTCATGTCATTCACTCTTTGACTCGAAGTGGCACCCCAATCCAAATTCAACTTCTTTAGTGCCCACATAGCTTTATGCTATAGCTCTACCGGAAATTGGCACGACTTCCCATATACAAGTTGGTAAGGGGACATACCTATGGGAGTCTTGAATGCGGTGCGATAGGCCCATAGAGCATCATCAAGCTTCCTTGACCAATCAGCTCTATTGGCGTTCACAGTCTTTGCAAGGATTTGCTTTATCTCTCTGTTTGACACTTCAATTGGCCCACTAGACTGCGGATGGTAAGGAGTGGCTACATTGTGACAGACTCCATATTTCTCTGGCAACGCCTTGAACAACTTATTGCAAAGTGGGAACCTCCATTGTGATAATCGCCCTAGGTGTACCAAATCTAGAGAAGATACTCTTTTTCAAGAATGCGGTGACACTTTTACCCTCATTGTTTGAAAGTGCAATTGCTTCCATCCATTTCGATACATAATCAACCAAAACAAGAATATACTTCATCCCATGTGAACTCACAAATGGACCCACAAAGTCAAGGCTCCAAACATCAAACAACTCAATCACCAATATCAGATTCATAAGTAACTCTTGCCTCTTTGAAATTCCTCCTTCTCTGTGGCAATGATCACAAGACTTGGTGAAATCATGAGCATCTTGGTGGATGGTAGGCCAATAGTACCCACATTGCAAGATTTTATGAGCAGTTCGAATACCACTATGATGCCCACCAACATGCAATGAATGGCATGCCTCTAGTATATTCATCCTGTCAACCTTGGGCACACAACAACGAATAATCCCATCAGCACAAATATGGAACAAGTAAGGCTCATCCCAAAAGAACTTCTTCACATCATGCATAAATTTTTTCCTTTGGTGAAACAACAAATCCGATAGAACCAGATCACTTGCCAAGTAGTTAGCGAAATATCTGAACCAAGGAATAAGATCAAAAGAAGCAGCCAATACCTGTTCATCTGGGAATGCATCATTAATTTCACCCCCATCTCCTAATTTGAGCATAGCTTCCTCCTCCAATCTGGACAAAAGGTCGGCAACCTGATTCTCTATCCCCTTTCTATCTTTCACCTCAAAATTGAACTCTTGCAGCAACAATACCCATCTAATCAACCTCGGTTTTGCATTCTTTTTAGCCATCAGATACCTCAATGCAGAATGGTCAGTATGCACTATGACCTTGGTACCAGGCAAATAGGATTGAAATTTCTCGAATGCGAAAACCGCAACAAAGAGTTCATGTTCAATCACCGTATAGTTCTTTTGAGCCACATTCAGAGCTTTGTTGGCATAGTAAATTGGATGAAATTTTTTCACTCGCCTCTGTCCCGATACCACACCAAGCGCCACTCCACTCGCATTACACATCACTTCAAACGGTTGCCCCCAGTCCGGTAAAATAATGATAGGTGCGGAAAATAACTTTGCTTTCAACTCTCCAAATTCTCTCAGACAAGCATTATCAAAATCAAACTTACACTCCTTTTCAAGCAATTTGCACAATGGGTGTGAAAATTTGGAGAAATCCTTGATGAACCTCCTATAAAAGCCTGCATGCCTAAGAAAGCTTCTAACACCTTTAACATGGATAGGTGGTGGAAGCTTTTATATTACCTCAACTTTAGATCTATCAACCTCAATACCCTTCTTAGAAATCCGATGACCCAGAACGATCCCCTCTTTCACCATGAAGTGGCACTTTTCCCAATTGAGCACAAGATTGCCTTCTTCACACCATTTCAATACCTCGGCCAAAATGCTTCAGACAACCATCAAACGAGTCAGCTACCACAGAGAAGTCATCCATAAATACCTCAATAGTGTCCTCCACCATATCTAAAAATATCGACATCATACAACGCTGGAAGGTCGCTGGAGCATTACACAATCCAAATGTCATCCGTTTGAAGGCGAAAGTCCCATAAGGACAAGTGAAGGTGGTTTTTTCTTGGTCTTCCGGAGCTATGAAAATCTGATTTTAGGGTGAAAAACCATCAAGAAAGAAATACCAACCCTTACCAGCAAGGCGATCCAGCATCTGATCCATGAACTACATAGGGAAGTGATCCTTTTCTGTCCAAGCATTCAATTTCCGGTAGTCCATGCATACTCTCCATCCAAACACGGCCCGCATTGGAACAAACTTGTTTTTCACATTAGGAACCACAGTAATCCTACCTTTCTTAGGCGTACACTGAACTGGACAGACCCAACTACTATATGCTATGGGGTATATGACTCCAACATCCAACCACTTGATGATTTCCTTTTTCACTACCTCTTGCATAGGCGAATTTAGTCTCCTTTGGTGCTCGATACTAGGTTTGCTGTACGGCATGAGTTGGATTTTATGAGAACAAATGCCTGGAGGAATCCCAACAATGTCCGCAATAGTCCACCCAATAGCCTGCTTGAACCTCTTCAATACAGAAACCAATGCCTCAATTTGCACTTAACTCAAATCATCCGCAATGATGACCGGTAAAGTACCATCTCTCCCTAAGAATACATACCGCAAATGCGATGGTAGAGCCTTGAGCTCCAATTTTGGAGCCACTTCAACAGATGGTTTTGCGGGTGGAGAGTCGTGATTATTCATGTCTAGCTCAAATTTCTTTGTTTGGAACATAATTTGAACCTATCAAGTGCGACGACTAATTCATCATAGTCTTCAATACCATCACTCTCAAAATTCATCAATACCGCTGCCAGTGCATCAACACCAACCTCTCTTCAATAGACACATCAGAACCTCGCTCCACAATATGATTAACCACTCATACTGACTTGAGATCGCTTTCTTGCTTCATAGACCTACCGAAATTGAAAGTTACCTCTTCATTATTCAATCGGAACTTCATCTGCCCTCTCTTCATATCGACCAAGGCACGCCTGGTAGCAAGGAATGGTCTCCCTAGAATGATGGGAACCTCAAAATCAACCTCACAGTCAAGTATCACAAAATCCACCAGAAAAATAAACGACTCCACTTTCACGAGGACATCTTGGAGAACATCAATGGGCTTCTTCACAGTTCTATCGGCCATGAGTAGTCGCATCTCAGTCAGTTTTGGAGCCCCTAAACCCAACTTCTTGTAAATGGACAATGACATCAGATTACTGCTAGCACCCAAATCACACAACGCCTTCACAAAATGTAACAACCCAATGGTACAAGGAATAGTGAAAGCACTAGGATCCTCTTTCTTCTGCACATGTGACCTAGTAGTAATAGCACTGCATTGTTGCACCCTCTCATAATTCTCAAAGATAACAACCCTCTTTTTAGTCACCAAATCCTTCATAAACTTCGCATACCCAGGCATCTTCTCCAAAGCTTCGGTCAACGGAACATTGATGGAAAGCTGCCTCAACATAGTAATGAACCTATAATATTTCCCCTCTTCAGTATTCTTCACTAATCTCTGTGGGAATGGCGGTGGAAGTCTAGGAATGGAAATAACTTATTTAGTCACCTCCAATTCCTTCTCTATGGAATTCTTGGACTCTCTAGTAACCTCAATCTCATCATCATATTTTTGTTCCACAGTTTCAATCTCAGACGGCACAGGAGGATCAATGGTCTATTTACCTCCTCGAGTGGTAACTGCCATACAATGCCCATCATTCTTTGGATTCTAGATGGTTTGCTAGGAAATGTGTCAGACTGACGTGGGTTGACTGTAGTGGAAAACTGATTCATCTGCTGCTCTCGTTTCTTGATCGACACTGCATGGGTATCAACTTTTTAACCGATTCCAGACAAGTCGTTTCACATCTCTTTCACATTCTCATCAGTCGCATCAAACCTTTTCATCATCTTATGCATCATATCCTCAATTCGTGACATACTACCCCCAGCTTCCCTATTGCCAGATTCTTGATTTGCAGATGGAACTGTAATACCCAAGAAAGTAGATAGTTGAACTAGTGAGTTTTAGAGACTTTCGTAAGAATTTTGAGTGTTGTATGAGGATTAAAAGTTGTAAAAACTTAGAATGGAGGTTAAAGGGTTAGGGCGTCAAGGTACGACCCCACCAAGGACCACCCAAGGGGTCCTTAAGGAGGACCCCAACACTGCCCAAAAAGCTGTCAAAACAGCATGGTCCACGAGTGGCCACTCACGGATCGTGAGTAGACCTACACACCGTGGATTGGGGTCGTGGGTCAAGGCCTGTTAAGGCATGCAACTTCAAGCCTCAGTCACTAACCACGAGATCACAGGATGGCCCGTCAACCCATTCACGGTTCGTGGATTGGGATCCGTAGGTGGTGACAGATTTTTGAGCTTTAGTATTAGTTAGGGGGTTTAGAAATTAAGTTAGTAATTAATTAAAGGCTAAGGGAGGTCAGTTAGTTAGTTAAATAACCACCTATAAATACCTAATAAGACCCTAAACTAATCACTTATACTCATTCATCTAAAGAACTAACCTTCAACTCAAATATTTCTCTCTCTAAAAGTAAAGAAGAAGAAGGAGAAAAGGGGAATCAACTCGGTCGAATTTACCATTGATACAAGATTTGTTTAGGGCTTTGATTAAGGGTATGTGAAGCTTATTCATCTATGTATTCTTCCACCCATAGAGCCCCCATAGTTTCCTCACTTGTGAAATCAAAAACCCCATTCTAGCTAGGGTTGTGCTTGTATTATGGGTAGGGTGTGGGTATGATTCCAATCTAGTGGATACTACCCAATTATGATTGATTTAGCTTTATTTTATGATATTACGATGAATTCATGTGATTTCTATGTTAAGCCCTAATCTAAGTTGATGAATGTGATGTTTGTGGGTTGAAGCCATTAAGAGGCAAAGTTGAAGGTTCATAGGTGATCTTCCTAAATCAATGTCATGAGTAGTAATTGATCAAAGTTAGGATCATATAATTATGAACTGAACTAGACATTATTGTATATGTTTGATCTTGACTTGTAAAGTTAGAATTGAACCTTTATGATCAATTGAGACTAGAATCACCTAGTAGTCAAAGATGTGATCAAGATACCCTGAAACCTAGGTATAAAGAAGAGATTAAGAAAGAAACCTTGAGAGTAAGGTGTGTGATAATGATAGCTAGGGATTTAGGGTGAAGCTAATGTGATTACCTAGTGATGCTAAGGCTTTGAGAGTAAAGTCTAAAAGAGAATAGAAGTCTAATAGGTAGAATTGTGGTGAAAGGCCTATACTCACCTAACCTACCTTATGAATGCTTGTTAGATAAAAGTGATAGAATCACTTGAACATGGATTGGTTTTCAAGGACATTCTTCCATGAGACATGAGTGTTAAGCAAGGCTTAACAAGTAAACCTTGGGGTGTATGCTTGTCCCCTTGTGGATATTGAAGGTGAGATGGAGTGTCACACAAGATAGGGTCCGGGCTCCAAGTAGAAAGGAGAACCACACCTGGTTGATGTGAGGACTATCCAAGTTAAAAGGGGAACTCTTACGTAGTAGAGTGTGGGTTTTCCCAAAGTTAGGTATGATGAGAGATTCCCATAGTTTCCCTTCCTAAGTATAGTTGACTAAAGGTGAGAGATTCCCTTAGTTATGAGAGTTAAGTTTATAATGAGGCCAAAGGAGGGTGGATATGACTAAGATGACTTGAATGTTATGCTTAGTGTGAAGGGTAGTATGTGATGCCTTTAACAAGTGTGTCTTTAGGTTACTTAAAAGTATGGTTCCCTTATGATAGAAAAGCCTAAAGAGCTGACCAAGTATTTAGAGTATGATTAAGATGACCAAAAAGGGATACTTGGATGATTAAGATGACAAAAAAGGGATACTTAGCTTGGGTGGTATTATGAGATGATGTTCTTGCTTTGTACATGTATGCTTTTGAGGTTACTTGAGAATGGTGCTATTATGGTAGAGATGACTAAGAGTCATGTATGCTTATATGTTTATGATGTATCTCCTATGTTCAATTACTATGTCTTATGGTGTCTTATGTTTATGTGATTCTTATATTTGAGACCATGCTATGACTATGATGATTATGCTATGATCATGATGATTATGTTATGAATATGTTATTATCTCATATGCTTATGTCTTATGTTGACTAACCATTTTGAGATGCTCTTATGATGTTGTGCTAGCTTTCATACTTGGTACATTTTGTACTAACGCATATTACCTACATTCTAATCAAATGTAGGGTTTGGAAGATTGAGTTACTTTGAAGGCATGGTTTCTAAGGTGCAAGAAGAGTTGAAGAATTGGTGAGTCCTCATAGCTTCGAGGACTAACCCATTATGTTCCTTTATGCCATTTGTTTATGTTTTATAGTTTGTATGGGCTGCGTCCCAATTTTTTTATTCAAGTATTATGTTAGATGGTTTGAGAAAAAGGTTTAGTAAAGACTTTCGCTTGTTTTTTTATGAAAATGACTTCGATTGTAAAAGTTTTAAATTGTCCCTACTTTTATATTATCTTATGTTATGATCATTCTAAGGGCTTGTATGAGACCCCTTCGGGGTCAAGTACGCTATGTAACTTCTAGGGGGTACCCCTGGGTCGTTACAAACTTAGTAATCAGAGCACAAGGTTTTAGAATGGTTCTAAGATTGTTTCAAACCACATCTAGTAAAGTCTTGTTCATAAATGCGAAGCACGCCACATTTATGAATAGGAGGCTATTGGATGCTAAGGAAAAGTCTCACTTCTTCATTCTTTTAGTCGTGCCATAGAAGTTTAGCTCTAGTAGGTACTTATTCTAATGTTTGCCCTATGGTTTTTCAGGTTATGGAAAATACTAGGGCTAATGCTAGGAGAGAAGAGGAAGACAATGGAGAGAAAGAGGTTCCTCTCCAAGTTCCTCTCCAAGCTCCTCCTCAAGCTCCAAATGACCCTCCAATTGGGAATGCCACTCTTGAGGAGTTTAGGGATTTTATGCAATTATTGGCTCAAGCCTTGACAGTGCAAGTTAATAGAGAGGTGGTGGCTCCAGCAAACACTATAAGGAGAATGACTTCTTCTAGGGTGAGAGAGTTTTTGAGCATGAACCCTCCGGTGTTCTATGGCTCCAAAGTGGAGGAAGATCCTCAAGGTTTTATAAATGAGGTGTATAAGGTGGCTGCCATCATGGGATTAACTTCGGTAGAGAAAGCGGAGCTAGCCTCTTATCAATTGAGGTATGTAGCACAAATTTGGCATGAACAATGGAAAGATGGTTGGACGGTAGAAGAGGGCCCAATAGAGTGGGAAGAGTTCAAAAAGGAATTCCTTTATAGGTTCTTTCCCCTAGAGTTGAGGGTACTAAAGATGCAAGAGTTCATAAATCTTAAGCAAGGGGGTATGAGTGTGAAGGAGTATTCTCTTAAGTTCACCCAACTATCCAAATATGCTACAAGCATAGTGGGGGATTCTAGAGAAAGGATGAATAAGTTTGTGATGGGAGTGTCCGAATCAGTGGTCAATGAATGCCGTTCGACAATGCTTATCCCTAGTATGAACATTTCCTGTCTCATGGTGCATGCTCAACAAATTGAGGAGCAAAAGCTTAAGAAAATGAATAAGGAGACCAAAAGAGCTAGAACCAATGATAGGAACTTTTCTAATGCTAAGTCCGATGAGCAAGGTAGGTCTAAGTCTAGACAAAAGTATTCTGGCCAAGACTCTCCATTTCCTAAGCCTAATTGCACCAAGTGTGGGAGGAATCATTATTTTAAGTGCCTAGCCGGCATGGATGGTTGCTCTGGGTGTGGTAAGGAAGGGCACAAGATGAGAGATTTCCCGGTTCTTAAGGCTAAGGGAAGGGAGGATAAGAAAGTTGCCTCTAGTGGTCCGGATGAGGGTGCTCAAAAGAAGAACATGTTTTATGCTCTTCAATCTAGAGAAGATCAAGAGTGATCTCCTCATGTCCTTTCCGGTATGTGTTTCATGCTTTAGTAAATTTTTGGATATCTTGTCTTTTATGACTTTTTATGTTGGACTTTGAAGTTATTGTTAGTATGCATGATGTTTAGAAAAGTTGGTGTAGGCTTACTCCCAAGTGGGGGATAGTGTGTCTATCTAGTAGGGTAATTGTGTGCTTGATGTGTTGTCATGATTTCCTTATATGCATGTTCATGAAAATGCTTAGGTCTTGTAGAAACGACTTATATGCATTGTTTTCCTCATGTTTTAAGTGCATTGAGTAGATTTGCATATAGACTTCATGAATTGACTATGAGCATGCCTTAGTTTTAGAGTTGAAGATTTCCTCCTTGAATAAATTCTTTATGAGATGAACTTTGCATTTAGGCTCCATGTGTGTGTGTTGAGCATGTCTTAGTTAGGATATGTTAGTTCCTCCTTTAAAAAGAATAGATATAGAATCTGATGCAGTTTTGGGTTGGTAGATGTAGTTCCTATTCCCTTGTGTTGCATTGAATGAGTTTGGTTTTGAATTGAAGTTTTCTTGCTTGGTTGTGTACATTTAGATGTAGTGCATGCTTATTGGGTTGCTAAGTTAGATTTTTGACTTTAAGAAGTGTTTAAAGTGTCTTTCGAGGTCAAATGTTCCAAATTGGGGGATAATGTAACACCCCAGAAATTAGTGAGTTTAACTAGTGAGTTCTAGAGCCTTCTGTAAGAGTTTTGATTGTTGTATGTGGATTAAAAGTTGTAAAAACAGTTCCCGTACTTAGAATGGAGGTTTAAGGGTTAGGGCGTCAAGGTACGACCCCACAAGGACCACTTAAGGGGTCCTTGAGGAGGACCCAACACTGCCCAAAAAGCTGTCAAAACAGCATGGTCCACGAGTGGCCATTCACGGATCGTGAGTAGACCCACGCCCCATGGGTTGGGGTCGTGGGTCAAGGCCTGCAACTTCAAGCCTCAGTCCCTAACTACGATACCATAGGATGGCCCGTGAACCCATCCACGGATCGTGGATGGGGATCCGTAGGTGGTGATAGATATTTGAGTTTTAGTTTTAATCAGGGGGTTTGGGAATTAAGTTACTAATTAATTAAGGGCTTAGGGAGGTCGGTTAGTTAGTTAAATAAGCACCTATAAATACCTAATAAGACCCTAAACTAATCACTTTTACTCATTCATCTAAAGAACCCACCTTCCTCTCAAATATTTCCGTCTCGAAAAGCAAAGAAGAAGAAGGATAAGAGGGGAAGCAACTTGGTCGAATTCACCATTGATTCAAGATTTGTTTAGGGCTTTGATTAAAGGTATGTGAAGCTTATTCATCTATGTGTTCTTCCACCCACAGAGCCCCCATAGTTTCCTCACTTGTGAAATAAAAAATCCCATTATAGCTAGGGTTGTGCTTGCATTGTGGGTATGATTCCAATCTAGGGGATACTACCCAATTATGATTGATTTAGCTTTTTTTTTTATGATATTACGATGAATTCATGTGATTTCTATGTTAATCCATAATCTAAGTTGATGAATGTGATGTTTGTGGGTTGAAGCCATTAAGAGGCAAAGTTGAAGGTTCATAGGTGATCTTCCTAAATCAATGTCATGAGTAGTAATTGATCAAAGTTAGGATCATATAATTATGAATTGAACTAGACATTATTGTATATGTTTGATCTTGACTTGTAAAGTTAGAATTGAACCTTTATGATCAATTGAGACTAGAATCACCTAGTAGTCAAAGAT
>JAJOOS010013359.1:0-30755 GCA_029582725.1 Solanum chiquidenum
GAATGATAGAAATTTGTGTGGTTGTAAATCATTTCATTAAGGGTAAAAAAGATATTTTATAGGCAAATTGTTACTTAAAATAGAAATGTGTCATTCTTTTTGGGACTGACTAAAAAGGAAAGTAAGTCATATAAATTGGGACAGAGGGAGTATTATTTTTATTTTGTTGGAACAAATGTAAATTATGATGGAAAGGAAGAAATGTGATGTCTGTGGCAACATATATAACCTATGTTGTAAAAAACACCACAGAATTATCTACATATGGCAACATATGTCAGAGAAAGAAGATATGTGGTAACATATGTCATAAAAAGGAGATATGTGGCAACATTATATTGTCATCAATTGTTCATTTTTGTTGATAATATTAATATTAATGATTATTAATATTATTTTTATTTTGTTGGAACAAATGTCAATTATGATGGAAAGAAAAAAATGTGGTGTCTGTGACAACATATATAACATCTGTTGTAAAAAATACCATAGAATTATTTGCATGTGCCCCAACAGAAAGGATATATGTGGCAATATATGTCACACTTTGAATTGTCAAAATTCAAAAAAAAAATTAAAAAGGTTTAAAACAATCTTCCCTTTATTTTACCCTCTTTCCTCTCCTCTATAAAAGGTCGTTTCATATTCTAAATTTAATTTATTTTTACTAATTTCCATTTTCTTTTCTCTTATTTCCTTCCTTTCTCTCGTTTCATTATTCCTTCACAAATTAAAGTTGTTGTTGCGATATTTTCTACAACATCAGTGGTAATCTGTTGCGATCCTCTTCTACAACAAGACGTCGTTGCCCTCATCATTTCTAGTTTATCGTTGATATCTTCTCAGGTAAAATTTAATTAGAGTTTTGAGAAATACTTATTGATATTAAATCAGGACGTTTTTAGTGGCTTTTATCACTTATTTGTTTGTAGGATGGTTGGATAGTTATTCCTTTTGAAATATTATTTGATTTCAAAAAGCTTAATTTGTAGTTCGTTGGTTAGGGTTTAGGGAGGGTTTTGTGGTTTGTTGGTTGGTTCATGTGTGGTATTGAATCGTATTTGTTGTTTGTGTTGTTGTGTTTGGTTGTTGTTAATTTTGTTAAGAAATATTTAATTTTTGTGGTTGCAGATACAAATATAATGGCTCCTGTGAAAATAAAAATTATATTAACAAAAGAAACAACTGACACAAAGATCCAGAAGAGGCCTAAGACTAAAACTTGTAGGAAGAAGAATGAAAATTCGACTACCACTTTTTTAGAAGAACTTGCATCTGAAGCAGTTTCTTCTTCTCAAGTAGAAGCAGAATTTTCTCAAAAAGAATATGAAGAAAGAGAAAAATAAAATGAAGTAGATGATGATGGAGAAAGAGCAGAAGAAGCTGAGGAAGAAGAGGGAAATTAAAAACAAGTTGAGGAAGATAAAGGAAAACAAAAAGAAGTTGAGGAAGAAGAAGGAAAAATAAATAAATGAAGTTGATGAATACAAAGGAAAACAAAAAGAAGTTGAGGAAGAAGAACAAGAAAAAAAATGAAGTTGAGGATGATGGGATCAAAACTATCAATGCAAACACTTTTCATGTGCATTTGCAGCCTAATGCTATTTGTGATAGCATTATAAGGTCAGCCATGGAAAAACCACTAGACACTTTCAGGATCACCCTCAAGCAGAATGATTTGAAAGATTTTTTTAGGAATAGTTAATTTGGTCATTTTCTTGATTTGTCAGAGAAAAATAATGCACATTTTCAAATGACCATGGTCTATGAACTTCTGAAAAGAAGGTTAATTTTTCAGAATCCTGAAAAGAAGGATGAGGTTTTGATTAATTATTGTGGCATGCCACTCTTCTTTGGCAGAAGAGAGTTTGCCATAGTTTCAGGGTTAAAATGTCATCCTCCTTCTGAGCCAGTCCCTGAATTCATAGTAAAAAAAAAACCACGGAGACGAAAGAAAGGGGGAAAAGAAGAAACAAGACAGTTAACTGAGGAGCAGGACTTGGTGTCCCTTGTTGGCACAGTTTCAAAAATCCCGATTTAATATATTTGTTGAATGTCAAGGATACATCAAGGAAGCACAAGGAGTCATTGTTCTTAGTTTAGTTTGTACATAATGTACTTTTGGCCAAAGATGTCAACAACAACATATCCCTTAAATGGGTGAATTTATCTCAGGATATTGAGGCTTTCAACAACTATCCTTGGGGTCATGAAAGCTTTGAATTAACTGTCAAATACTTGTTGAAACCTTTAGGACTAAAGACCAATAACTTATTTGGCTTTCCATGGGCTTTCATGGTAAACATAAATGTTCTTAATCTTTTTATATTATATTGAATAATTCAATATTTGATTTGTTTTCCTTTTTTATAGGCATGAGCATCTGAAGCCATTCCTCATTTGACCCATCAAGTAAATGCAGAAGAAGAGATCTCATCTCCAAGGATATTGAGATGGTTGACATCAAAAACAAAAACTACCAAAAATATTTCAGTTCTTTATAACCCTCCTCATGATGCAGTAAGTTATTATTATATTACACCCATATATGTTGCAACATATCACTAATTTGTAGCAATATGTGACCCAAATATTGCTACAGATGACTCATATGTTGCTACAGATGATCCATCTGTCGCAACATGTGACACAAATATTGCTACAAATGCCCATATGTGTCAACATATCACCCATTTGTAACGACATATGACACATCAGTGGCAATATCTGATCCAAATATTTCTACGGATGACTCATTTTTATAATTTTAGGTCATGCATCCATGGCTTGTCCCAACAGAAAATTGTAAATGCCATATCTAATTACTCTATGGTTGGTTGAAACCTTATTTGATCCTGTTGTGGATAGAGTTAAAATGGAATTGGCTGGAGCAAGAACCATCAAAAGAGACAGAGTTGTTAAAGAATTAGTTGTTTTGATGGGGGTGATGGTCGTGGTATTGATGATGATTCTGGTGCTGGACAAGATCAAGGGGCTACCTCTTGTAGAATATGCTCTGCCTTTCTCTGTGAGAAGTGCAAGAAACAAGATGAAGATTCTATCATGTATTTTCAAATATTGAGTCAGGCTGTCAATGAATTTAAAAACAAGAGGGGGTCAAGGTCATTCCATCAAAGAATATTCGCCATCCATATACTCTACAGGTCAAGAGGAGGAAAAAATCCTTTATCAAGGCAATACAAAATTTGAAGAAGAAGATCTTTGGAGAATTGCCAATGGCCGTAGGAGAGGAAGTGCTGGAGTTAAAGCATGTGAGTGTTTATAAGCGTGTGACTATAGCTGAAAAGAACAAACTGGTGGACCTGACGAGAGCAAATGAACTGCGTGCACAATACTACATGCATTTTTTTAGTGGAGAAAATTTCAGGACCATGACAAGCATGGACATTTGGTGGGAAGACTGATAATTTTTCTCTACTAGTACCTTCAATTTATAATGTTCGTTTGTTTTATCTTTTCAATGATTACTCTTCTTTACTCTTTAATATTGTTTTTTTATTTCAGTATGTTGATGAAATCCTTAGCCTCGTGCGGGAGAGGCATGTGAGATACCCTGAGTACTATGATTCCACAGATAGAATCCTGGATCTCAACCTCTACTCCAACTTCAAACTAAGATATGACAAAATGAGCGAAGAGGCAAAAACAATTGGTGGCAGAAGCTTTACGTAGTTAATTAATGAATTTGAATGGGATGAAGATATGATTAACTATGTCAGGGAAATTAGATCATATCCTGGAGGCATGGATTAAATTGGTGCAAAAAGGCTTTTGACAGTCATGAACTTGAACAAAACTCATTTTGTGACTCTTGAGATCCTCTTGCACGAGGGTATCATGAATGTTTATGACTGCTTGTTGATGGGTATGGAACATGCCAAGTTTTTGACATTCATACAACCTGTCTTCGAGTTGCTGCCAAAATTGTTGAAGCAAAGTGGAATAATGAAGCATTTGCCAGATAAGTTTCTCAATGAGCCATGGAAATTTAAAGGTCAATTGAAACCCATGGTAACAAATGATAGCAAATCTGTGTGCGCGTCATATTCTCTTGCATTTATTGAGCATTTGATTATCAGGATAGCAAATCAACCTCCCCAAACCTTGTTATGTGACAATACAGTTCGTCGAATGCAATGGATTTGGGCTGCTGGGATAGTATCTAGGAGCTTGGAGCCTTGATAATGTGTTTGTAATTAAAGACAATGTTTTATTTTATCACTTATGTTATTTTATCTTATATTGAGAGCAAGTACATAGTATGTGATGTTATATTGAGAGTAAGTACTTGATCAAATGTTGTTACATATGTCTCATATATAGCAACATATGGGTCATCTGTAGCAACATATGTGTCATATGTAGCAACATATGTGTCATATGTAGCAATATATGTCTCATATGTAGCAACATATGGGTCATTTGTAGCAATATATGCCTCAAATAGTCAAACATTGCTACATAAGGGTGATATGTCGTAACATTTGAGGCATTTGTAGCAATAGATGAGTCATTTGTAACAACATATGTCTCATATGTAGCAACATTTGACTCATATGTTATGTTAAGAACAAGTAAAAATATTGAAACAGGAGTGCAAAACTACATTTATTTATTTTATTTCCACAACTATGATAATTTTAATGGTTGTACACAACTACATATGAGTTTTCTATCCGCCACAGTGTTCTTCTTGGTAATGCTTAAAAATAAAAAATAAAACCGCAACAAACAACAACAAGATTAGCTTCCAGTTGGTACAACATTTGGTCTTCTTCTTCTCCTTCATCACACATTTGTTACTTCTTTTAATATGATTTTCATCATCAATTTCCAACGCCTTAATTATGTTCGTCAATCTCAAAATAACGAACTTGGATCGAATATCAACATCTTCACGATCCCTCCATCTGAAGAAGTTGCATGCATTCTCCTAAAATACACACCACAAAGAAATTTAAATAAAAAAAATAAAAAAATAAAGAGAAGTCTCCAGACTAAGATGTAGAAATGTACATACACGATAGCGTGGACAAGACCAAAATCTTCGACATGGATTGTCCTTCGACCATGAAGTTTGCATTTAAAGTAAGTCTCCATGTTTGCAACAGATTTTGACACCTAACATGAGATCATTTTTATCATTACAAATTCGATTCAATATTGCATTTGACATTATATCAAAAGTAACAAAAACAAACAAAACTCATTCATTAGATCTAGATCTAGAGTACTGATCTATATTTAAAGAACTCATTCTTACCCAACCATTATATTACAAAATTAATGATTTTATTGATTTGATAATACATGACAGTGCTGAAATTTGGTTTAACCAAAAGCCAATCAAATTAGTTGCGTGTTAAAAAACAAAGAACAGAAAAGACTGACAGAAAAAAGACTGATGAAATAAAAAATATCATTATATCTCATGCACTCCAGAGATCTGAGATCCATGTGAAGAGAGAGATAGAGAGGAGGAGAAAGCGAGAAGAGGAGAGAAACCGAAGCGGGGGGGAAGAAAATGAAAACCCTATTCTTGAAATGAAAATGAAAACTCTAATTTTTATATATATCCCTTCTAAAAATGAAATAATGGGCCGATTGGGCCAGTTTCTTCAGTTTTAGAGGTTGAGCTTGCCTATGACTTTTATAAAGTACTTATGTTACATTACATGTTGAATTAACCCCAAAAAGATCATTTTATGATATACAAATGTGGCATATGACATGTTTGTTGCGATTTGTCAAACAGAACGTGCATATGTTGCTACATATGATACTTCAAGGATCATTTAATTGATAAATTGAGCAATTTAGAAATGAGAAAATGTCAAATTTGACCAAATTTTACTACTTTGAACCATAATTAAGCAATACAAATATGCTATAACACTTGGAACAACGATTTACAAGGGTGTTATATAACTATCATATAGAGTTACTTGGTCATTGTATGATGAACTAGTGGGATGATAGTCTTTGTGAAAATAATTGATAGAATTGAATGAAGTTGTTGTATTAGACCATAATTTTATACTTAGACATGTTGTATGACTATATATTAGTGTTACATGTTGAATTAGGTGACAATTTAATTGAATTAACCCCAAAAAGACCATTTTATGATATACACATGTTGCCACATATGACATGTCTGTTGCGATTTATCAAACGGAACGTGCATATGTTGCCACATATGACACTTCAAGGATCGGTTAATAGATAAATTGAGCGATTTAGAAATGACAAAATGTCAAATTGGACCAAATTTTACTACTTTGAACCATAATTAAGCAATAAAAATATGCTATAACACTGAAGACGAAGAGGCACTTCTGACTTTTCAAATGCAAGTACTTAATTTTTTTAAAAAAAGGGTAAAATATGAAGAGTTGTAATTAATGAAGGAGGTTGTTGTATTAGACCGTAATTCAATTGAATTAGCCCCAAAAAACACATTTTAGGATATACACATGTTGTCACATATGATATATCTATTGCAATTTTATACAATATTTTATACCACAAAACGTGCATATGTTGCCACAGATGACATTTTAAGGATGGTCAAAATGAGAACACTATAAAAAAAACAAATATTTTTAGATTAAACATTTTATAAAGAACAAATTCAAAAATCAGTACAAAACACAAAAAACAACCTTTCACCATGAATTTGGTTTACAAGTTATGTACATATGTTGCCACAGATGACAATTTAATTAATACCACACAGTGGTATAAGGCAGAAATTTAACTACATAATCTAGTTCTAAATCACAACTACATAAATCACAATGAATATCATCTTCATTGTTGCTTTCCATTGGCCAACCATTCCTGCGATCGAGTCGCTCAAATTGATGAACAGTGCAACAAATGGGTCTTCTTCCCAACAAATTAGGTTATGACACCCACATTCCACCTAAAATATTTCACAAATTCTGTCGACATCTTCTGACTTTTAGTGGCTTCATTTTTTTATGTTGGCAATGAACATTAAACCTTCTCTCATTGATTCACCACCATTGAAGATTGAAATTATGGCAAGCACATAGGATGCACCAATGTGGCAACCGTCTGCTGCTTGATTAATCATTTCCAATGCAGTTGGATCGTTACGGTTGAAAAAATCAAACTACAAAAGAAATAACACATTTAAAAGGAAAAATACATTGATAAAAACGTGAATACATACGAAAAACATAAAAAATTACCGCGCCTTTTCTGTATAAGGCTTCTAAATTTCCCGATGCTTTGCACATATCCAGGAAAGAAATGGCTTCTTGAACTATCGACCATCTACGATAAGGAAAGTTGACCAATGTTACATTTTGATATACAGAGGTTCATTAGCGACTTGATTGAGGACCCTGGACTGAGAAATCAAATCAAATGGTTAGAAAATCAAATTAATACATACATACCTTAATTTAACCCTCATTAAATCTTTAAGGGAGTATGAAGCAATCCTTTCAACGATATCAATTAGTAGTTCCATCGAAAGGGATTCAATGTATTTTTTTTACTCATAGTCATTTTTGAAGATTTCTTATTTTTCTTGGAGAAAATTAAATGAAAGAACCTTTTGTTGTTGTGTTCTTATATAATGCCAGAAAATGCATGAAAAGTTGCAACTTCTGTGAAGACGAAACAGAATAGAAGAGACACAACTTTTGACTTTTCAAATGAGAGTACTTATTTTTTTTTTTGAAAAAAGGATAAAATATGAAGAGTCGTAATTAATTTTTTTCTTGAAAGTTGTTCCAATGACAGTAATGATTGATTGATGGTTCACACACCTTACACATAATTATTTATTAGAAATATGTTGGAACATATGCGTTTTCTGTGGTACTTCATATGTTGGTGCATATGCAATATTATGTTGTAAGATCTAACACATATTTGACATTTGTTGAAACATATGCAATATTTTATTGTAAGTAGCAACACATAATTAAATAAATCACACATTTCATATAAATAACATAACATAAGTTGATTCAAATTAAGATAAGAAGATAGGGAATATCATCCTCAAATAAAAAAGAACATTCATTAAAATTCAACTACACTTATGGAGCATTTCGATTTGGACATGTAGTTCTTTTGTGGCCAAAGTCCTTACATACAGAACACTTATTTTTTCTTGTTAGAAATGATTCACCAACTCCACGCCGTCTCTTATATCTCCTGCTTCCAGGTTTGTTTGGATCAACATATGGAGGAGGTATTTCTCTCTCTGTGACATCCAAAGGGACAATTCAAGAATTTTCAGGCTGCACCAGGTGAATTTCATCACAATATGCCATTATGTATTTTTTCACTGAATAATATGGAGAGGAGTACTCATAGATCTGATTTCCAAAATCGGCACCATATTGGGCTCGAAGCGCTGCCATGGCATGTGGACAAGGTATTTTGTCCAAGTAAAAAATTCTACAAGTACAAGTTCTTCATTGTAGATCCACCGTAGCAACATCACCATGACCAGCGACACTGAACTTGTAGTTAGCGATTTTATGAGCCAACAACTTGTTGCCCGCGTTGACATACTTTGATATGTCTTTTACAATTGAAGGAACAAATCTATTTGCAGAGTTCACCAGCTCCATACGCCTCTGGTGAAATAAAAGTGCAAATCTCCTGTTTATTTCATCAAATAGAGCGACAATGAAAATTCTCTTTCAACATCAAACATAGAATTCACCGACTCCGCGATGTTTGATGTCATAATGTTATATCTACACAACAACAAAAAAAAATCAATCAAAATACATAAAATTATAATAAAATCAAACGAGATGGTATAGACAATAATGTACCTATTTCCCGAGCAAAATGCCCTGCTCCATGTGTGGAATCCAATTCGTTCAAGAGTTTCATCCGCCTTTGGTACCAAATCTCTTATTTGATTGAAATGGTCATTGAACTCACATCTATCGTACGCCTTTGCTACTTTATAAAAATGGGTCACACTACCTTTGAATTATGAAAGTTATTTCAAATATTTTCTCCAAGGTGTCTCATGCAATAACCATAATGAGATGCAAGGTAGATAGTCGAAACCATCTTTTGAATACTTGGATGTCTATCAGAAATAATGCACAACTTATCAATATCATCTACAAAGCTTCTCATATTTTGAAAAAAATATTCATATGAGGCATCGCATTCCTTGTCCACAACACAGAAAGCCACTGGAAATATATGATTCTCAGCATCTTGTGCCACTGCCGATAGCAAAACTCCTTCATACTTGCTCCTCAAGAATGTCCCATCAACGACTATTACTTTTCTCATTTCTTGAAAACCAGTTATCCAAGCGGCATATGATACAAAGAAGTACTTGAACCTCCCATTTTCATCGAGCGACAATGCCGTCTTGCTTCCTGGATTTGTAACTTCAAGCATATAACGATACGCATTAAGCACTGCATATTTGTGCTCATGTGTTCCCCTAACATTAGACTTAGCATGCTCCATGCCCTTATAAATCTTCCAATAGCTTACCTTACAACCCAATTATGTGCGAAGTTGATTTGACATGTATTTTGTGGATGGGACTTTACCATTAGGAAAGCTATTTTCAAAGTACTTACCTATGACTTTTACCGTGGCATGGGGATTATGGCTTGTAAGATGCTTTGAACCACACGTATGGTACTTTTCATAGATTCTAATGACAAACTTGTCGCTACTTGTAAATTTCATAGCCCTCAGCCACTAATTGCACTCCGAATATGAACATTTAAAAGAAAATACATTACAAAAATTGATCACCTTTTTCAGTCTAAAATCTTTTTTCAAGCAAGCAATTTTCAATGAATTTGCCAGTTATTCCTTGTTCTTGAATGTCATTTCCTTATAAAAAAAGGTTTCATCATCTCGAATATTATTCACATGTGATGATTGAGAAGAACATGGAATGTTGCTGCCAACAATAGGTGTAGGAGGATTGTTGCTCTCAAAGTTTGGCACTTCATCTTTTCCAATTTCAGCATCGTGATTATTCATGTCCACATCATCAAATTCATCATTTAACATATCTTGTTGGTCTTCTTCTAGATTATGATCCTCCTCGATAGGATTTTCATCCACATAGACTCTTAATATGGGAGGTCTCTCTGCTCCTACCAAATAAACAAGCAAAATAGGTTGATCAGTTATTTTAAAAGGTAAGACCTTCTCATTATGAAAAAAATGGGGAATGTAACTCATGACAAGATCTTTCAGTTGACAATTGTATCCACATTTTTGCATGACTAAATTCACAAAATCATCATACAAAATATTTTTTTTGACAGTCATCCTTACCGACCCTCCCCGTTTCTTACAATCCTTCCAACGCCAAATGTATCGATTTTTCTTCTCGACCCATTCACCACGACAATAAATCCCTACAAATAACCCCTATATTTATTGTAACTGATGAAATTAATTAAAAAAACAATTAGTACTAATGAAAAAATGTGTAAGTCATATGTTGCAACATATGACTATTCTGTGGCGACATGTAAGTCATATATTGCTACATACAACTGATATGTTGCTACATATAATTTATATGTTGTGAAAAATAAATCACATGTGACAACATGTGTAAGCTATATGTCGCAACATATGACTATTATGTTGCTACATATAAGTCATATGTTGCTACATATAATTATTCTATTGCGAAACATAAATCACATGTTGTGACAAAATGTGTAAGTCATATGTTACTACATATGACTATTATGTGGCGACATGTAAGTCATATGTTGCTACATATAATTGATATCTTGTGACAAATAAGTCACATGTGTAAGTTATATGTAGCAACATATGGCTCTCCTGTTGCAAAATGTAAGTCATATGTTGCTACATATAATTATTCTGTTGCGAAACATAAATCACATGTTGTGACAAAATGTATAAGTCATATGTTGCCATATATATATTCATTTGTTGGAAATGCGAATGCAAATTATTGAAAAAATTACAGCTATCCAGATGATGATGAATGATTTCAAAGAACTATTAATTTTACTTACCAAAATAATGGTGTGTGAACTCAATCACTGATGAAGTAATTTCAATTGATACAGAATGAAATCTGGTTCACTGATTAGATTAGCTAAAGCTGATTTAAGAAGATGAAAAGAAAAAGAAAAAAGCTCAAGGATTAGCAGCCAAGACCAACAATGTACGAAAATAA
The DNA here is from genome assembly GCA_029582725.1 of Solanum chiquidenum. NCBI lineage: Eukaryota > Viridiplantae > Streptophyta > Magnoliopsida > Solanales > Solanaceae > Solanum > Solanum chiquidenum. The sequence goes on from JAJOOS010013359.1 coordinate 11,231, forward strand.
GAAGAAGAAGAAGATGATGATGAAGAGAACGGGAAGAAGAAAGGCAAGAAACCAAGTAAGAAGAGAGCAAGAACAAAGCAGAAGAAGAATAAGAAGAGGAATACGGGAGGAGGCGGGGGGAAATGATTTATTTTCCCCCTTTTGGTACAGCTCGCTGGTGGTGGTGGCTTCCCTCCAATTTTGGTTCCCATCAAAATTGGTTAAATTTGGTTTTAGTCATTTACCCTTTTACCCCTCATTTAATTTAATGAACCAAACTGTCAACTTATAAACTTGAGGGCAACTCCACAATCCTTAATCATTAATCACATAATTGTCACCTACACTTAATAATTAAGACTTATGTCACCACCCCTTAATTTTGAAACCTTAATGTCACCTTTAATTCAAATTAGGGTTAAGTATAAGCAAATTAGGGAAGTCTTAGACGAAGAAATTCAGATTCAATATTTGTGTTATTCTCAAAGCCAACAGGTTCATGATATTTAGGTCAATGAAAGTTTTAATCAAGTTCATACTATTGAAGTTGCACGCTCAATATTTCAGGTCGGGTTAAGCCCACATTTATTAATATTTAAATTAAAATAATTAATTAAAAGAGAGTGTGCGTCATATGTAGTCAAAATCTGGGATTGATGAGAAAATGAGTCAAAATGTTCTTTTTATAAAGATATTTAATACTTTTGTGGGTATTATGACATCATAGTTAAGGAGTCTTTTTGAAAATTCGATACAACTTTATGTCTTCTCTCTTTAGTACAATGTTTTTTATGGATTAGTTATACAATTTACATGGTAATATCTTTCATTTGGAGGTATTAGTAATACATAAGATTTAATACCATGTGATAAGTCTATATAAAAATAAAAATATCCCTCAAATCATTTTAATTATTTTGTTTATTTTCTTGATTTTATGTTTTTTATTTGTACAAGTAAATTTATTTAAATAAATTAGCTCACAATTTTTTTTAGAGAAAGTTGTTTGTTACTAAATAAATCAAATACAAATCAATACAATATTTGAAATGTGAGTTGTTTAACATTTAATAATTAAAAAGGCAAATATATCACCACATGATGTTTGTGATCTTAATCGAATGTATTATTTGTTGATATATATTTGTGTGGTTTTTTAATTATTTGTATTTTGAACAATTTATAAAACTCCATACTTATTAAAACTACAACTTGCAATTTTTATGTGAAAATGTAGATGGTTTTTCAATTTTACTATTTTTACCGTCTTTTTAGTTTTAAAAGTAGATGATTTGTCTTTTTTAAATTGAAAATTGACATTTTGTGAGTGACCAGTTTATTAAGATGACAATTATTTATCATCAAATAATTCAAGTGAAAGTAGCAAATATGACAATAAAATTGTTCTTATCCTATCTAGTTAGAAGATCATAAAAAATAATATTGTCCGGCAATTATCTACCTAGAACTAATTACATAATAATTCAAGGGTATAATTGGAAAGATACTTTTTATAGTCTTAATCCAAACACAAGATGAGGTGGGAAACAATGAATCAAACACTTGATTAAAATAATTTATGCATTACTAATCCATGAATTATTAATCTTTATACCAAACGACCTCTTAATTTGTTGTTTGGTTGGTAAATTTGGGGTAACTTATTATGAGATTAATAATTAGTATCGAAATAAGTTATCCATCTCTGGGATGATATAGTAATTTTGGAATAACTTATCCCGAGATAAAATAAGTAAATGACAAAATATTCCTTTAAATCCTTTTTATACATCATTTTTCACATTCTGAAAGGGTATTTTTATAAATAAATAACTTGTTCTTAAAATTTATTCAATGCATATTATTTTAAATACAATTGTCACGCCCCGAGGTTACCCTTGGACGTAAACACGGGATCTAGGATCACGAGTGACCCCAAGCTAACCCTGAGTTGGCATAACATAAGCAAACTGAACAAATCTATGAAAAGATAAACTAATGCGGAAGCTAAATCATGAGATAACTGAATGATGGGGAATACCCAATAGTGGTTTGAATATATAAATTATACTAAGAGTTTAGTGATACTGAACAATCACTCAAAAACTAACATTGAATCTAATACTATGTCTGAAAAGCCTCTAACTGACTAGAGTTGTTGAGACATGTCCCCAGCTAACCCTAGAAAATCTGAAACTAAAATGAAAGACTAAATCTGAAAACATGTCTATTGTCTTCAAAATATGAGGAATCACCACTAAAGCTGCTGAATATGGATCGGAAACCGATCTACGCGTGATCTGGATGCTAAGAACATGAACTTACATCATGAAAAGATGTAGCGCAGAGTATGCATCGGTACTTGAAAGGTACTAAGCATGCGGGATAGGATAAATGTTGAACAAAGCATAACTGATCAATAATATAATCTGAACATGATGGAAATACTGATATATACTGAAAAATACTGAACTGAATATAATGACCAAGTACATAACACGATGAGACTGAATACTGAAGTATATCTGAAAACCTGGTCAAATGCACTAGAGACTGACTGTGGGAGCTACTAGTAACCGACATAACCATCACGTGAGCTAACTGTGGTGTCCGATGTATACATCCCATCGAAGGGCCTGATATACCTTGCCAGGGGTATAAAGGCATGACTGGTGTGATCACTAAAACTGATCCCTACAAAGGGGACTTTACCTACGGGAGAACGTAGTTTTGGGACTATGATGGTACACTGAAACTCTAGTCCATTCGGTGCTAAGCCTACTCCCAACTGAATATGTATATGATACATTATGACTGAAATATTGAATAGCTCAAAATACTGACATGCAAATATGAGAATGTAACAATTATATACTGATAATGTGTCATTTCAAAACTGAAGCATGTATATCTGTTTAACTAACCTAGCATGTGTAATTCATGAACTAAGAGAATCTACACAACTAGGGTTCTGAGTTTCATGCAAAGAACTAAGCAACGATTCCACAAAAACATGATAATCTGATTAGAAATACTGTAACAACTAAATCACAACTAATATCTAAGGTTTTAGAAACCCTAGGTCTAAGCAAGATTTAGCGAATCAAGAATCTGACTGAATTCTAGGGACATAGTGGATGAAAGGAACCCACTAGTGAAATCCCACATACATGATGACGAAATCTACGGAGAAATCCTTCGATTTCGAGGTTGGAACTGAAGAAAACCTGTTGCGTTCTTGGAAGGGTTTGGGTCGCCTCTTTTCTCCTCTTTTGTTCTAAGTTTGATGAATTTTTAAGTGAATGAATCACTTAGGAAAAGATCTGACTAAGTTACTAGGCTTAAACTGACCAAAACTACGTAGTTTAGGGATCAAACGACGTAGTTTAAGTGCCCAATGCATAGGGAAAAGGACCAAAACAACCCTGACTTAATTCTGACGAAGGCCACCCACGGAGAGACCTACGGTTCGTGGGTTGACCTACCAACCGTAGGTAGGGGTCGTCGGTCAAGTCTGCCCGACAGGGCTTTACTAAAACAAGCATAACTTTTCACTCGGAGATGGGATTTTAGCAAACTTTGTGGCGTTGGAAAGAGGATTCAATTGCCTATAATTTGGTAGGTCATGAGCCACCTAATTCCTTTTGTGCTAAAAGTTATGACCATTTGAAGTTGGACCAACAACAATTTCCCTCTAATTGGTTACTGACCCTCACCTACGGTCAGACTTATGGTTCGTAGGTCCAACCACGGATCGTACTGGTCAATCGTGGGTGGGATCAGAGACTAAAAATATTTGGGCCTTAACAACGGAACCCCACCTACGGTTCTTGGTCCCACCTACGGTTCTTGGTCCCACCTACGGTCCGTGGGTGGTTCCGTTGGTACTGGCACCAGAATTTTTGAAAACTAGGATTTTCTTCGTTTTGAGATCCGAGGTGTAACAACAACAAATCAAACACTCAATAAGAAATAATCTCAGTATAACTTATCATATCATAACTAATCACAACATAACTTATCGTATCATAACTAATCACAACATACCTTATCCTATCATAACTAATCTTATCAACTTGTATTCAGACCAAATAACTCCGTAGGCCTGTTTGGTGAGAGATAAATCATGATTTTCACGTGAGATGAAGTCAAAGTTTTCTAGGGGAATTTCAATTGGTTGGCTATATGTACTCCTGTGGTGAAAGTTCGATTCCATATATTATAATTCTCTCCTATTTTTTCAACCCGTACACCATAAAATAAAGTTGAAGTTTTCTTTGAATAAGCCATGTAAATTTTTAAATTGAATTTTTTGCTCAAAAATATAAAACTCTTGCGAGTTTGTGAAAAATATCATAATTGTATCAATTCTTTATACAATCTTATACCAAATAAATAAAGTTCATAAGAAAAAGTATAATATACTATCACAAAGTTATTATAAAAAATATATAACATTTATTGATCGAATGTTAATTTAATAAAAGGATAAAATTGACCATGAATTGTGGTATGTTATATTTATTGAGTCATTTGTTGGTCAATATCATTAATAATTATATCATAATTTTCATATTTCGTGAATATTTCATCACTCATTTAGATTCTTGCAAAAAATGATATATAGATAACAATGGTGGATGGATTTTACAACTTGTGGGTCAATTTTTTTATTTGAAAAATGTGAAATCATGAAACGAAAACTCCAAATCAAGTTTTTTTTTTTGGATAATTTGGAATTTTATCTCATGATTTGAAATCATATGATGAAATCACATGTCTAAACGTTGTTTTCATCTCATGATTTCAAATACACACCTAAACTATCCATTTTATTAAGTTTCATATTTAAACTATTGATTGTATGGGTATTCTACCTAAACTAATCGTAATGGTTAGCAAAACATATTTAGACGTTGGCTAGACCTAATGTTTGTCTAGAATTGCTTTTAGACGCGTTTGTCCATAAAATCTTCATCCACATGACATACATACGACTCTATTTTCTGGTACATTATATTTTTTTTACTGAAATATTTTTTTAATTGGCTTTTAAAAAAAAATTAAACTCTCCCATTTCAAGTTGGAGATATCGATATCAAGGCAGAGACTAGGCCACAAGTAAGGAGGTGGAGAAGAAGATGATGGATGTCATGGTTGGAATAAATTAATTTATACGGTGATAATTTAAATCATTAACCTTAACTTTAAACTTAATATTAATTTATTTAGATTTGTCAAGGTGAAATTATTTTTCGCGTGGAGTATCAATCACGTGGTAGAATTTTTAGACAAAAGAGAAAGTTTATACACATTATCATAAATTAGTCGAGATGTGCTTCTCTCACTATTGAGTGATAGTTCTGGTAGGAAACCCATATTCTCAATAGTTAAAAATGAAACTCAAGTAATATTTATAATCCTAAGCTAACCAACACCCTGGTTTCTCCTGTACACCTTTATAGCAGCCTAAGATTTCTTAAAAACATATTTTCTATAACGAATATATAGATTTGAAATAGCTTCTTATTGCCCCTCATTTTTATGCCCATGTTGATCTCTATAATATGAAAGGTCTCTTTTATTTTGGTAACTCGCTGAAATATCTTGACATTTCTCTCATACCAAACCTCATAAACAACTGCCAAAAAGCAAGGTTTTAGAAGAACCTTTCATATTGCTTTGATTTTGCTATTGATGTGCACCCATGCCCATTCTTAATTCTGAGGAAGGATCCGTCTTTGCCATCCCAACCACCTCAATGCACCTTGTTAGACATAATAAGAATATTCACAATAAAAGTAATAGGTCACAAAATATACATTTATTGTCCACTGTTATGTCCTATTTGTAGTTGAACATATTTGGTCTTCATTCTTCCTAATAGTGACAGTCAGAGGGTGAAAGTTTGTTTAAGACTTGCCACATTCTGGCTGACCAAACCTCTCCGGGGAACATTTTCAACAAGTCCTCTAAATTATTTACATACAATTTTTATCATAAGCTTATCAATTCCGATCAACTGATTTTGACTAGTGTACAAGGTCCCGTATTTTCTCATATTAAAGATCTTTCTTACTATGCATAAAACTTATTTGGACATATTAATTTTAAGTCAATCTTATTGTTTTATGTAATAAGTATGAATCTATGAAATCCATATTTTCTCTTTATGCTTACTCACAATTCACATATAGCAGAGAGGTTTCATTTTTAAGTTTATGAAGATCAGACTTCCTCCTCATTTTGATAAGCAAGTCTTCTCTCAAGCTACTAAAACCTTTCTGGAGATTGTAGTTTTACATGTCCACAGATAGGTTCTGCAAGCTGCCTTAATCAACGTAATCACTTTTTGTGGGAGCAAAAAAAATGTGATCAATATGTTTGAATTCCATATAGTAGAGATCTAATCATTTTCATTTTGTTTGTATAGGAAAGGCCTCTAGTTGTTCATGTTGTGATTCTTGCAATGATCTTGTTTAATAAGGTTGGCACTATGCAACAATTAGTCTCTTAGTAGATAAGACACATACATGAAAAACAACTTTTCTTCTTTGTATCCAATCACATTTAATATAGATTTCCTAATTTGATTTCAAACCTCTAAAGTATACCTGATTCTTTATCATGTTAGCTTTCAATCTTGAAGCATTTGAGAACGTTTCAAGATCTTTTCCAGTAGTTGAACAAACTTGACATAATAGCAATAGATCATCTACAAAGCACAAATGTGTTATCCCTAATTTTCTGCACATTAGATTGAGATATTTGATTAGGTACTTCATCAATAGAACAAATGAGTAGGAAATATACGATCCTCTTGTCTCAATCCTCTCTTAGCTGTCATGATTTATGATAACATTTCATTTATTTGAAAGTTATAGCTTATCGTAGTCACATATATCATAGTTTATTAAATCATTTGATTAGGGAAGTCCAATTCTGTCAAGATCTGTTGAATGAAATGTCAATCCATTGAGTCATAGATATTCTAAATATACACCTTAATTATGCATCTAGGTGATATGTATTTTGTTGTGTACCTCTTCCTCAGGTCACGACTAAGTATGAGGTTATTTGATATTATCCTTTCTCCTATGAATGTTGATTGTGTATGTCCCACTAACTCAACAATAAATGATTTGATGGTAGAAATAATTTTTTTATGATTTTATAGATAGTGGTGCAACAAATTATTGGCCCACAATCCCTTATAGCCTCAGGATGAGAAGTTTTAGGAATTGAGGTTATTACAGTTGTTGACAGCTCTAAGCAATTTAGCATGATGAAAGAATTCGCGCACAGTCTTATATACATCATGTTGGATAGTAAGTCGAGTCTTTTTAAAGAAAAATGCATTAAACTGTTTATCCCCGGGACTTTGTTATCCTTAATGTCAAATATAGCGTGTTTAATCTCCTCATAGGTGCACATAAAATCTCTCTGTTGGAACAATGTCAAACTAAGCTATTCCCTCATTATTCTTATAAATGTTGTTGGTATTTGAGCAGCCAGAGAATTTATTAGGACTTTATAGAACCGCATCACTTCTGCCTCTATCTCCTTATGTTTCTGCACAATATTCGTTTGTGCTGTTGTAAAATAAAATTAATAGAATCAACACAATAAAATAAACACAATAAAGAGAGGTGAGAATTTTTCATATTTCTTCCAAATAGCATTTCAAGTATTTTCCAAATGTGCATAATATGAATTCTTATGTCTTTATTTATAGTGTTACATGAAGGTTTTGAAGGAAGATTAAGAGGAAATATTATGGAGGTGTGAGAATTAATATCATAATAGTGAGGAGTAGTAAAATATTTATTCCTACAATATTAGATATCCACAATTATTAGTTTCATAACATCACTAAATAAGTCTTAATATCTCACACAATATTTACTTGTTAAGTTCTAATCACCAATAATAGAAGAGCATTACAAATTAATTCAAACTAAATTTTTAAAAAAATTGTGAGAAAGGTAAAAACTAGAAATAGTGATTACCGAGTAAGTCTTTGTATCTTACACAGTACTTAACTCTTTTAATGTTAAATTCCTACTATTAAAATTAAGAATTACCAAGGGTAAAAGTTGCATTCATTATGAAAATGTCCAAACATTTGTTGTTGTTTACTAAAAAACAATATAATTAAATGTGTTAAAGAGGTTTAAACATACGTGAATTAGCTTTGATCATGTGGATGGCAAATTATAAAATAAATCTCAATAATAATAAGATGTAATGAATATAAAGTAATCAATTAAATCTTGTGAATTGAATCCTGGTGGCCTAAGTACAACATGTCCATAATGACTTAAGAACTAAATAGTTAAGAGTTTTTTTTATTTATTAAAGAGAACATAAACAAGTATGTGAATTCAAAATCTGAAATCTCTAACATACTTGCCTAATAGGCTATTTATAGCGAACAAATTAGCTAACTAATTTTGTAGGATTCAATCCCTCATAGACTTGCCCTCGAGCACTAACTTTTTGATTGCATAATGGCAAACAAAAATCTTAGCTCCTTTCATGATTTTTGAATTGACTAACTTATAGTATTCTTGTTTGGGTACTATTTTCATGTTCGAATCTTGCCTTCATGGAGCTATGCGAGCTACATAATAAGACACTAATTTCGATGATAAGGAACTAATACTCTTATGAGTTGACTTTGATTCTTATGTCCGATCTTCAAAGAGGTTTGTTTAGTACTCTCCAGTTGTCCTTTATAAATAGATGATTGTGCAATGTGTCATCATATCATTCGGTCATCTAGACGATATCGATTTTTCCTATTTAGTTACTACTCAAAATCAATCACACGACTTAATTCAAACTCAAAGTGATAATATTTTATGTAATTATTTAATATGTTTAACTAATTGATTTTTCTTATTAATGTAGATGAAGATATACATGTCGATTAAGATAATTTAAACAATAAACTCAAATATGCTTGAGGATGTGTTGGTGTTGAATACACTATAAATTATCGTAATATTATGTGTTTTTATCTAAGCATATGTTAGAAATGTTAACAAATTGACGATACTTATAAGTTTGAATTTAGATTGAAAAGCTTTTATTTTATAAAAAAATAGATTGAAAAAAGTAACAGTTATCCTGCCTCCTCTCGTGAGCCTTTTAAAGTTGAATTGAATTTGATCATTTAAGAACACTTTAAAATGAAGGATTGATCCATTCTAGCACATCAAATTTTTGGCCAAATTTGGACTTTATTACGGTGATTGTTATGATACAATGTTAGCTAGTATCTAAAATAAAATTTTACATGGTGTATCAAATAAATGTTATATGCTCATCATTCGTAGTTATATTTTATAAAGTACAATTCATGGGAAAAAAATCAGTCAAGTACTATTCCCTCAAATAATGTTCAATGATCTTTTAGATTAATGCCATGTGGATGATAAAATAATGTATGGTTGAGATTCATTTCAAATCTTACGTTTAACAGAAAAGTAAAAAATAATGAAAGTAAAACTAACAATATCCATTAAAATAATTCGATTATTGAACATTTACACCAAGTATCGCCCTATTCGAAAAATAACATTCTTTGGAGAGGATTTTTTTTTTTATAAATTCAATGAGTAAATTGTCACTGTCAACGTCTTAATTAAAAAAAATTGCCACTGTCATTATCAATTTTTTAAATTTAAATGTTAACAGTGGTAATTTACTCATTGAATTAAAAAAAAAAAATCCTCTCCAAAGAATGTTATTTTTCGAATAGGGCGATACTTGGTGTAAATGTTCAATAATCGAATTATTTTAATGGATACAATTAGCTTTACTTTTATTATTTTTGACTTTTCTGTTAAGGGTAGGATTTGAAATGAATTTCAACTATACATTATTTTATGATTCACATGACATTAATTTAAAAGGTCATTGAACATTAATTGAGGAAATAATACTTGACGAAATCTTTTTCCAATTCATGATCTTTACTCTCTTACCTCTCTTCGTAGTGTCGTTTATCTCTCTCCCTTTTCTCTCTCTCTTTTTATTCTTTTTATACTTTGTTTGTATTTTTGTATTACGAAAATAAAGATTTTTTTTGGCAATTACTATATTTTTGTAATTTTATCTTGATTGTTGTATTTCTATTTTTTTTTAATCTTTGTATACAAAATTTGCTCTTGTATTGCGTCTATATTAACAATTTATAAAATTATTTTTATGATATTTTTTTTTTATTGACTCGGAATAATGATATTTGTATTTTTCATCTTTATAATTATAATTAAATTAAAATATACGTATATGTTTTTATAGTACATAACATAATATATGTGTATAACATATAGGTCCACTTTCTAATCTCTATCCGCTGCTCCACCGGCGAGACCCGAGCCGTACTCTTCCCTCCTCTCTCAGCCCCTCCACTGCCCAGAACCGTCTGTAACTGCCACCGCCGCCGTTTGGCTATGGCCGGTGGACCACCGAACAACCAAAATATATCTCTTCTCCCAAACCACTAAAGAGACCACCGCCTTTCTCATCTCTTCCTCCTCTTCTCTCCCTCCATCCTTTCTCTCTCATATCCATATCTGAGACAGCGGCTGATCCACCGCCGTCTATGTCGGCGTGACCACCGCTTCTGTTTGATGTCCGCCGTTGCGAGCCGCGTGAACACCGCCCCACAGTGACAACGACAACCACCGTGGTCAAGTCCAAATCGATCAGGCATTTCCAGGTTGAGATATCATTTCTTTTAAGACGGATCTGTATCCGTCATCTTTCAAATACTCATTTGCTATGCTTATCACTTCAGTTCTTTTTTTTCTTTGAATATTAAGGAGATCTGATTTTGGACGCTTGACTGACAGTTCCTTTTGTAAATTTCTGTGATTTCTATGTGTTTATTCTCTTAGATTATCATATGCGGGCCCCTACAATCTTACATGAACTTCAAAGGGCAGGTGCTTAGACTGTTTCCGGTTGATACATGATCATGTTTTAGCTGTTAAATCTAGGTTTTGGCATATTAATCAGCTTGTTTGATTTGATATCTATACCAAATGTGATCTTTCTTTGCACAATTTCGTATTTTTTGCATATTCTTCTTTGAGCATCCTCGGTTAAGTTCGAATTAAGACATCCCTACATGTCTAAATATGGCAATGTGAGATCTTTTGACATGATGATTGATGAATTTTATTTGCTGTTAGGCTGAATTAACTCATTTCCTGTTTCATTTCCTTTAAATTGATTAGGATAGCTCGAGTGCTCAATTCATTATGGCATAATTTTGGGTTTGCTGATTGAAATGCTTGATTTATGGCAATAATTTAATACAAATTATTACAATCCAGTTAATTGTAATTATTACAATCACTGTTGTAATTGGCAATAATTTCAATCAAATTATTTTAGTTTAAAGTAGTTTGGGGTGATGGTGGTAATAGGACCCCGTGAAGTATATGTATAGTGGGTAATTGGCTGATAGGTTTGCGGGTGGGGAGGAGGCATTTGGCTGTTTTCTCTTAATTTTTCAGTCAATTCCAAACCACAGTTTCTCATAAAAGACGAGGATCATCATTATTAAAACCTATTAATCTGTCATCACTCTAAACAATTTAAGTGCTTCTTCAAAATGATCATTTATCAACCTGTGCAATTGATATATCTGATACCAAATTGCAACAAGGACTAGTCTTTAAAGTAGGCAAAACCTTTCAATAATTTACAGAGAGTGAAGGGTAAAAAAAACACCTTAAGTATCCCTTTAGGCAATAAAAATCGATAGCTACAGATCGAAAAACAAACAGTTGAAACCAAAATAACTTCTTATGAAGCACCAACAATGATCAGTGAAGAAGCTCATTGCTTGGATTAGCATTGTAGAGTTAAAAGGTAAAATGAAAAATTGAGAAAGATAGTAAACCCTAATTTTGGAAGTACATGACATTGCACAATTCATGGACTCTGAAAATGTAAATGAGATAAATACTCTACGTATTAATTGACCTTTGTGTTATTTTGTTAGCAACTTCTGAAGCTCCAATATTTGATTTGCTAGCGAGAGTGATCAATGAGATGTGAGGATCAACAAATCTTCAATGCTAATTTGAGGGGATCCTTTGTTTGACACTATCATCCATTTCTTTATGTTCTTTTCCCTTTTTTTGTATGGGTTGTAACAAATTTAAGAAAATAACGTTTCCCCCTAAATTAATACAATATTTGATTTGTAATTTAAAAACCCGCATAACTAATTCAGATTTATGCTGGATAGAAGATGGAATAACGAATACATGAATAATTCAACTCTACATAATTAATACCTACATAAAATCATACATAGATTCCCTTCTAATCAATCAACCAAATGGCACAACCACAATAGCTGACTTGGCTCCCTATAGCTCTGGTCTACACTTCATTGTGAGTCGCACCCTCATTTACTACTACACTATAAACAAACAGAACTACTACAAATAGATTAGAACATCTCTTGTGTCGGACCATTCAGTCGAATGCAATCTCTAATGTCAATGACACGGAAAAGAGATATATACGACGAATGGAAGATATTGCTGGAGTATTTGAAAGCATCTACAAAGCCAACAACGTACGCAATAGATTGTAGGTCCCACATGATGCCTTGTACCTTCACCCAACCTTGTCTCTCGCCTATCAACCTAAGTCGAGCTAACTTTCACTCGAGGACTATCAATGAAAAGTTTTTGGAACGTTAGTTCCTTTCGGTGTACATCTCACCTAAGTTGCTCAGACTCAGGTGTGCGTATATGATGCGGGTGCGAATCCAAGGGTTGGATTTGGCAAAACCTAAATTTTAAGATTAGGGGGTACAAAACCAAGTATGGATATGAGTGTTGAGATTTGGCTACTAATTCTGAACTTATAAAATAGAGCTATAAAGATATTTTAAATTTTGAAAGATTTCTAGGTTGTCATTTCCAAGACCCACAACTACTTCTTTCAAGCTCTCGTGTTCTACCCCTAAAAAAAGGTAGTTATTCAAGGCCTTACACCAACTCTCCTTAGAGATGTTGCTACTGTCTTCTAAAAGAACACAATCTCTTGAATTCTTAGTTTCTCTCTGTGTGGCGTGAAACATGAAGCATCAAATGTTGACAAAAAGGAAAAGCCAAAAAAGAGACAAAAAGGACTATAATATTGAAGATATGCCATTTCTCATGTCTTAAATCTATTTTATCTTTTATCAAAATCTCAATCGTCCCCCAAATTTGTCCATGAACTTTGGTCAAAGTATTTGATGCCGGTTGATTGAATCCCACACTCGCACTTGTCTTGTGTTGACACGAGTGTGACAGCAAAAATGAAGATTCTGTGCAACTTAGCATCTTACCCAAAAATTTACTAATGCTTGCATAATTCTATCAAGCTAGGTTGGTTTTTAGCTGGCTACGTAGTATTAGTAATGCAGTGATTAGTTATGAGGAAATCCTATGTATTGTATTATGTAGATATTAGTTATGAGGGTTTAATTATTCCACCTTCTATCCTACATAAATAAAATATTACATAGATTCCCTTATAACTTATACATGTATTAGTTATGTGGGTTTCTAAATTGCAAACCTAACTCCATATTGATTTTATACATTAATAACTTGCCTCCTTATCAACCACCAAATGTGATATTATTTATGCAAAATTTAATACTTGCATAACTCAATTGTCAAATCAGCTACCAAACAACCCCAAGTGTTTAAATTTTGAAGAAAACGTAGTTCATAAATTATCTTTTTCTTTATTTATCAACCCAGTCCTAACGTAGTTTATAAATGAATTGTCTACAAAGAGGAAATGGAAATTATGACATCCATAAATCTAAAATAAAATTTCATTACAAATGTGGCTCTTTTTTACAAATAATAAATTGAGTGATTTTAAATAGAGGAAGTTTACTGTTTGAGCCTTTTTAATAATCTATAGCTATAATTTAGATATTTACCATTTATAACAATTATGTGAGGTGTCAAGTAAAAAAAAAAGTATCATGTGATTGTATTCGTTGTATCGTGTGATTGTATTCGTTGTATCGTATGATAGTTTAGGTTGTATCGACAAATGTAGTCTGGGAATATACAAAGATACAAATAATAAAAATACAGGGGACTGTATTCATTCGGCCCTATTGTATCAATGTTGTCACCAATCTGTATTACTTGTATTCATTCACATTATGTTTGTATAAACGCATGCAATCTTGATGGATACAATCATGATAGTTATATGGGTTCACTTAAATTCACTTGGTACACTTAAGACACTGTTGTGCCCCCTTTTTTCCTCGCGAAAAGAAAAAAATGGGTTTCAACGATGTGACAACTCTTTTTGGATAAATGAGAAGATAAAGAGTCGCCACCTAACGAATTAAAGACGTGCAAATTACAAATACATCTAATTAACTAGTCTACAAAACCATAGATCAGGCAAGAGTTCAAGTTACCTCAAAAGAAAGGTGTTAAAAACCTTTTGAGGTCCACAAATGTGAGTCCCAGTCGAATCTCATAAATTATGTGAGGGATTGCATCACAAACAAAGCTCATTAATTATTAGGCTAAAATGACTGATAAGGGACTCAAAACTATATTTAAGATAAGTGAACAAAATAGACGAGGTTGATTATTAATTACTTAAAACAAGATTTAAGTAACGAGATAATTAAAACAACATTTATCACTTAGGCAAATAAACTCTAAATATTTGAAGACTAATTATGACATAGTTAGACATACAATGAAAGAGGAGCAAGGAGAAAGAGTTGACATCAAGAGGTATGAAAATCCGTAAAGAATGCATGAAAACTAAACTACCCCAAATAAACATTTAAATAATAGTTATAAAGAAAAAAAAAGGAAAAGATTGTATCCCAAGAAGTAATCGCTCAACCACGTGTAAAGTTTTTAAAAGACTTTTTAGCCAAAATGCAATGGCTATCATGCCGATCACTCATGGCTATAAGTGTACCATGCCGATCACTACACATATACTTTACGGGGTCCTATTACCCCCCTCCCCCCAAACGAATTTAAAATGGAATTATTACTTTCCTAGAAGTCATAACCAATTCTATGCTAAAGCTATGCAAAACACGCATAAACGACTGTATGTTCATTTTCTATTTTTTTTTGTTCTTTTCCTTTTTTTACTTATTCTTTCTTTTTCTCTTTGTTTTTTTCCTCGTTGCTCGGAGCCACCATTGATGTAGAGTATATTCATTGTTTTTTCTTTCTTTCTTCTTCATTTGATCTCTTGAAATTCATGAAGTAATGCTAGGTACTCTTTATCACACAACAATGACATAAAATGGCAAAAAGTTACATATTGCAGCATTTCCATGGATGGCTTTTGACCATATATTTTTTTTTAATGACAAGGGAAATCTACAGCCGCTACCCTTTGGGTGCGCATAGGGTAAAATCCCCGCTCTTATGCAATAGCTTGTAAACCACATAGGAGAGGTAACCAGCAATAGGCAAGTCTGATGCGATGAGCTCAACCCAGAAGGCAAACCCCCTGCTCTCGCTGGCTTTTGACCATATGATTCCATATTTAGATCTCTGAAAGCCCATAGCACTAATGGATCACACTGATCCTTTTATTTCTACTTCTAGAAACATTGATTGTGCCCAAAACTTCCCCCAAGTCTTGCCCCCTTTTTAAATTTCGTCAAACTTCCTATTTCCAACATCGAAAAGCTAATAAAAAATGCCGAAGCCACCATTGATGTACCTTATGAGCAAGCCAAGTACCTCAAAATTGCTCAAGATGGACTTAGTGTTATCAAAAGCGAAAAACGCAAAATGCTCTAAGGCTCGTTGGGGCTTTAAGCGCGAAGTGCAAATAAAGCGTGGGCTTTATTGAGTAAAGGCGCAAATGGAGAAAACATACAGATTTATATATGTTTAAGTCTTAGACTAATAATTATAAGCATGAATAACAAATATATGGACAAAGAAATTGATTGTTTTTACGATAAAATGAAATATCAATGGTTTAGCATTGCCTCTTCAGGAAATGCTCAATCACGCGGAGAAGTATATCTTAGAGCCTTGATGATGACACTGAAGTGCTCATTAAGTGAGACAAAGCGCTCAATGCGTTTCGAGCCTCACTTCAAGGCTTAGGCCTTTGATAACACTGGATGGACTTGAAGAATCCATGGCTAAGTTTCTCGAAGATTGAGATCTTGATTTTATATTCTTCGATTTTGCTTCTTACTGGGTTCCTTCAATTGCTTAAAAATTCAACATTCCGTCGGGATATTTCAACATATTGATCATTGCGTTTCTAAGTTTCATTGGACTTATGCCGGGTTTGAACAATGATTGCAAAACTCAGAGAACCACCATTGAAGGACTTTGAGGAAAACTTGAAATGGTTATGATGTTTTTGTGATATCAAAAAAGGGAAAAGAATAATTAAAACGTATAATGTCCAATTAGAAACTGAAACATGAACTATTTGTTTCAGTTTTAGCCATTTTAGGACTTCTGGTTTAATCCTTGTGCGCCTACTAGAGGTGTATTCACCTTCTTGGGCAGGTCATAGCTTAAGGGTTACCAATTCTGAAAATAAAAGGTTCAAGTGGGTAATTGGACTCCTTTGAAGTATAAGAGTGTCGTTGGGAATTGGGTAATAGGTTGGGGGACATTTGGCTATTTTCTCAAAAATTATGGTGTGAACCCTGTAGTGTATGTCCATAATGTAGTTAACTCAATACACTGAGTGGCTTTAGTTTAGTCTGCGAAGGAAAAAGTTATTTAACAATGCCCGTTTTTGTCTGAGACATGATTTAGGCAAAGCAACTCTTACAGAAAGACCAAACGGTCTCAGAAAGGGATCATCTAACTGGTGGTAGTGTTTGCAAAGTCATGCTCTTTGAGAGGGGCAGGTTTCCTAAACCTTCCTGTCAGCTTTTATCTGATTACTAATAACTGAATGCCAGACATAATGCTGATGCATGCAAAAAATGATTTGGTAAATATTCTTAAAATTACTGACAAAAAAACAGCTAAGAAGAACGTGTGGGAAGGTCTCAAGTCTTATATTATCTTTTCCATGTGGGTCAAACTGTTTTGAAGTTGGAATTTATCAGAAAAATGTTCTGTTTGAAAGTTTGCTTCAATTAATAAGCATTTCCTATTTCAATATAATTGATATTATTGCGTGTTGCCCTCTAAAACATAAATGTTTTTGGTAGATCTACAGAGGTTCTTCTGTTATATGGACAAAGAAATGAACTTTCTACAACAAATTTTGTTGTTGACGGTGAAAAGTCAAGCCGTTACTCATGGTAGTTAAGTCTGTTTTGGGTGCTCTACTATTGTTCACACACACACCTGAGGATTAAGTGTTACTAGCATATTACATTTGTTCCTTACTGTCTTTAAGGTATACACTAATTGCTTTAAATTAGTCTGGCGTCTTAATACTGTATTTCAAATTTGATGTTGTAGATTTCCATAGCTTCTGTTTGCATTTGGTTATGACTACTCTATCATCGCCCAATAGTTCAACTGTTTCACCTTCTCGAGGGACAATTTCTCCAGCAGCCTTTGGGACATATGAATCTCCAATGCCTGGGGACTCTCATTCTGGCCATTCTGAACCGGCGATCAGTGATAATGATGAAACAGAGCTACACTTTGTATCATGGAATCAGGATTACAGTTGCTTTGCTGCTGGCACAAGTCGTGGCTTTCGTGTGTATAACTGTGATCCTTTCAAAGAGACTTTCAGACGCGATCTGAAAAGTGGTGGATTTGGAATAGTGGAGATGCTGTTCCGATGCAATATTTTAGCACTTGTGGGTGCCAAGGCCAACACTCAATACCCACCTAATAAAGTTATTATATGGGATGATCATCAAAGCCGGTGCATAGGTGAATTTTCATTTAGGTCTGAGGTTCATGCAGTGAAACTAAGACGGGATTGTATTGTTGTAGTTCTTGAGCACAAGATATATGTCTACAACTTTATGGATCTGAAGCTTCTTCATCAGATAGAGACTGTGGCCAATCCTAGGGGACTTTGCTGCCTCTCGCACCAGTTAAATACATCTGTATTGGCTTGCCCAGGCCTTCGAAGAGGACAGATCCGGGTTGAACATTTTGGCCTGAATATGACAAAGTTAATCAAGGCACATGATTCTCAGATAGCATGCCTAACCTTGACAATTGATGGGCTGCTTCTTGCAACAGCAAGCACTCGGGGAACTTTGATAAGACTCTTCAACACCATTGATGGGACTCAGTTGCAAGAGGTACTTTCTTCTCTCATATCTTGTTTTTGGCGAAGAACTAGACATTCAAATGGTGATTGGAAGGGATGAGCACAAAGCTAGCTCATTGCCTCATTCATTTGCAGCTTTCTTAGTGCAGAGCTCTCATAAAAATCGGACATTGTCATCAACTATTCCTTTCCACTTTTATCCTGAATTAGTTTGCTGGGCGTAGCGATTATGCTAGACATGGTGAAATACATACTTGGAAAAAAGTGTTTTAATGTCAATAGATATCATATTAAGGTCAAAGTATTCAGAACATAATTGTATAACTGCCTCCTAGTAAAAGAAGTCGATCTTGTGGGTTGCACCATATAGGAAGTATTTCTAGCTGGTAAGGAGTGGTAAGATACTTATTGTCATCTGAACTTGACTTGGAGGCCATTTCATCTCTGATTCTAGCACAAGAAGGAACATATTAATAGAAAGGGTACGTAATTGCAAAATGTGAAATGATTTAATATTAACAAATATTCGTAAGTGTTAGAGGTATATAAGTGCAATTAAAAGTTTCCTTTCTGTAGTAGCAACAATTCACATTATTATATATGCTATTAGTGTTGTGGTTTGGTTCTTACCATCACCTATCCTTGAGAAAATCTCCATGTGTTTGGCCAACAAAATGATTCTTTTTTTTTTTTTTGAGAAGGTAACGATTTGTATTATAAACCAGTACTTATGTAGTACTGAATGCCCCTTTACAAAAACGTATGAAAATCTAGGAACAAAAACAGCAAGCCTAGCATGATTCTAATACTTCTAGGATTGCTTCTGCATCTACAGGGGAAATCTGTTTTGATCATTTGTAGGGATCTGCTTCTATCCTCAAAGCTTCTAGCATTCCTTTCTCTCCAAATGGTCCACCAGATGCATGCTGGAATTGTCCTCCAATAACTTCTGTTCTTTGCCTCAATTCCTGCTTCCTCCCAACTTGAGAGAGTGTCAACAATCTTGCTAGGCATTGTCCATTGAATGCCTCTGAGATTGATGAAAATCTTCCACAGTTGATCAGTGATTTTGCAATGTAAGAACAAATGCCTAACTGGCTGCTGCCTCCCCACATAAACAACAATGTTTCACCAGAATGTTGTTTCGTTTCCTCAGATTCTCATGTGTTAGTACTGCCTCTTTTGCTAGCAGCCAAGTGAAGCATGCCACCTTGAGTGGAATTTTGGTTTTCCAGATTTGTCTCCAAGGCCAATTGAGGGTTAGAGGAGCCCTGTTCAT